>PVJC01002863.1:60000-75215 GCA_004026665.1 Murina feae
TTTTTTGTTCTTTTTTTTTATTATTATTACTTAGAATATTACAAAGAGTAATTGGAACTTTTAAAAAATGCCACAGGATGCAGGACAAACTGTTAAAAATCGGGACTGTCCCACCAAAAGCAGGACGTCTGGTCACCTTAGTTAATAGAGAATCTGTAGGAGGACCGACTGGAATGTTTACAACACTGGAATCTGCATATGACCTGTGTCCAGTTCAGTTAATGACAAATTGCTCACTTTCTCAAGCTCTGAAAGTCATAGATCACCTCCCCCCCCCCAAAAAAAAATATACAAATGGAAGAAAGGGCAAGAAGAAAATGAATGGAAGGTAAATGTTTTATTTGTTAAGTGAAAATATAGCCATTTGGGCAGATATTTTTTTCTGGGAAATGCTGATAAAATACTTGAATTGCCCATACCCTTCTTTGCTTCCTTGTTCATTTTATTAACATTTTCAGGATTAAAATACTGCATCTGGGGGCTATCTGGGCACAGGGGAGAAGCTATATAAAAGGTAACTGAAGATTAGGGGGTTTTATAGTTGATTTCATAATTTTGCTAAACTGTGTGGTCAGAGTGAGATGAATGATGAAGAGGCACTATGGAAAAGGTAGTATCTACCCCTTTCACACATGGAGTTGCAGCTCTCAGACCTTTAGGGGGGAAAACCCCTCAAACACTAAAGGCCTCTACTTGCCCTGTTGGCTTTTTCTTTCACATATAGCCCATGCCTTTCTCCCAACAAAATAGTTGTGAACCTCCAGTATCAAATATAAATGCTGGCATTAACTAGGTCATTGGGAATGCTGATATTCAAGGGACCTGCCCAGCAAAAAATGAAGGACAGACTGTAGTTTAAGGAAAGGCTCAGGTTTGTTGGATTCAAAAACTCGTGAAAAGACAGAATTAATGTCTTTTTAAACTCAAAGTCTCATCTTTGAAAGAAAGAGCCCCTCTGAGATTTGAATATGGTGCTGCATCCTTTAGAAATGTATTGGATGGAATTCATGGCGAACGGGTGCCATATCCTTTCTTCACAGACCAGCTGTGGTGCTTCCTACCAATCATTCTATCACAGAATGAATAGAAGACATGTCTGAATGCAGTAAAACCCAATTAGAATTTAATAGAAAACATAAATAGAGTGTTAATCATGGCAAACTAACTTAGAGATAAGTCCCAGGGCTCAAGAGTAGGCGTAATAGCTCAACAAGAACAAAACCTTTTATGAATAGCTTCACATCTCATTTGCTGTACCAAACAACTCATTTAGATAAATAGTACAGATCTGGCATAAGAACATAGAAAGTTAGTGACATTGGCAAGCTCCATCCTATCACTCTACTTGCTGTGACCAACTTCAGGCTGATTAGTGTTCTCATCAGCTGCCCTGAGGAAGGTGAATGAAGGGAGAGTCCAGGGAATCTGTTGGGTGGTGCACTATTTTTTAAACTTGATTAGATACTAGATGCCTGGTGCATGAAATTTGTGCACTTGGTTGGGGAGGAGGGGTCCCTCAGCCTGGCCTGCGCCCTCTTGCAGTCTGGGAGCCCTTGACATCTTAGGCCTGCTTCCTGCTGGCAGTTGGACATCCTTAGCACTGCCATGGAGGCAGGAGAGGCTCCCACCACTGCCGCTGTGCTCGCCAGCCATGAGTGCAGCTCAGGGCTTCTGGCTAAGCTGCTCTCCCCCTGTGGGAGTGCACTAACCACCGGGGGCAGCTCCTGTGTTGAGCATCTGCCCAATGGTGGTCAGTGTGTGTTATAGTGACCAGTCGTTCTGTCATTCAGTCTATTTGCATATTAGCCTTTTATTATATAGGATAATTTCTACACTAATAAAAGAGAAACATGCAAATTAACCATCATTCCATCACCCCACTATACCCACAAGCCATGTCCACCAGCCAATCAGGAGGGAATATGCAAATTAACCCAACTAAAGTGGTGGTGGCCACAAAGCTGGAGTGAGCAGGAGGCTTAGGTTGCCCCAGCGATGGAGGAAGCCAAGCTTCCCACCTGCCCTGACTGGCCCTGGGCTCTGCTCAAGGCTACAAAGTTTCAATTATAGAAGATAAATAAATCCCAGATACCTGCTTTCAGCCAGAGTCACTGAAGAAAATAAAAAGAAAGAAAGAAAAAAAGGAGAGGCTGGGAGTTTGGGTAACCAGGGGATGTGGCCAGTCTGAAAACGGCCATCAGTCCCTCACCCAGGCTGGCCAGGCACCCCAGTGGGGACCTACACCCTGAAGGGGATGTGGCCAGCCTACAAATAGCCATCAGCCCCTCACCCAGGCTGGCCAAGCACCCCAGTAGGGTCCCCTACCCGGAAGGGGGTGTGGCCAGTCTGAAAATATTCCTAAGCCCCTCACCCAGGCACCCCAGTGGGGACCTTCACCCTGAAAGAGGTGTGGCCAGCCTGAAAACAACTCTCAGCCCCTTACCCAGGCTGGCCAGGCACCCCAGTGGGACCCCCACACTGATCCAGGACACCCTTCAGGGCAAACCAGCCACTGCTACCCGTGCACCCGGCCTCTATCTTATATAATAAAAGGATAATAATGCAAATTGACCCTAACAGCAGAATGACTGGGAATGACTGGTCACTATGACACACACTGACCACCAGGGGGCAGATGCTCAATACAAGAGCTGCCCCTGGTGGCCAGTGTGCTCCCACAGGGGGAGCTCGGCTCAGCCACAAACCAGGCTGATGGCTGCCAACACAGCAGTGGTGGTGGGAGCCTCTCCCGCCTCCTCAAGAGTGCTAAGGATGTCCAACTGCAGCTTAGACCTGCTCCCTTCTGGCAAGTGGACATCCTCCAAGGGCTCCTGGGCTGCCAGAGGGATGTCTGACTACCAGCTTAGGCCTGATCCCCAGAAAGTGGGCCTAAGCCAGCAGGTGGACATCCCACAAGGGGTCCCAGACTGTAAGAGGGCACAGGCCAGGCTGAAGGAACCCTCAAGTGCACAAATTTTTGTGCACCGGGCCTCTAGTATAAATCATAAAGTTTATACATTTTAAGTGTACAATTCAATTAGTTTTTTGTATATTATGGATACAAATCCTTTATTAGATATGTGCTTTGCAAATATTTTCTCCCAATGTATGACTTGTCTTTTCATTTTTTAATGGAGTAATTTGAAATACAATAGTTATCAGTTTTCATTAAGTCAAATTTATCAATTGTTTCCTTTTATGGCACATGCTTTTGGTAACATCTATAAGCAATATTTGCCTAATCCAAGTTAATATATCCAAAAATAAATACTATCGAGTCTCTCTCTTTCTCCCCTACCCATTCCTTCCCTCCCTCCCATATACACTCACACACACAGATATGCACACATATATGCACACATCCAGTTATACACCTAAAGTCCTCCAATGGCTACTCATTTCATCTATACTAATCGGTGGCTCTCACACATGATGTTGTCACAAGATGGCTGCCACAAGATGGCCGTGTGCACAGCAGAGGCAGGGCCAAGTGGCTGCTCCCTGCGGTGAGGCCTGGGGGTCCCATAGCTGCATGCATTGTGGAGGAGGCGGGTCCCAGCAGAGGAGGCAAGTCATGGCAGGGGAGGACAATTGTACGTGATTGGGCCAGCAGGGGAGGGCAGTTGGAGACTATTGGGCCAGCAGGGGAGTGATTAGGTGTCAATCAGGCCAGCAGGGGAGCAGTTAGGGGGTGATCAGGCTGGCAGGCAGAAGCGGTTAGGGTAAGGTGACCAGACGTCTCACTTTTGGCGGGACAGTCCCAATTTTTAACAATTTGTCCCGCGTCCCATTGTGTTTTAAAAACGTTTCGATTTTTGGAAAGAATGCACGACAAGCTAGGGAACAGCGGGAGAATGGGAAAGGAATATACGGTTTTCGGTGGCCAAGGGGTCAATGGTGTCCCGCTTTACCAATGGTACAATCTGGTCACCTTAGGTTAGGGGCAGTCAGGCAGGAGGCAGACGAGGGGTTAGGAGCTAGTGGTCCTGGATTGTGAGAGGGTGCCAGATTGGAGAGGGTGCAGGCCGGGCTGAGGGACATTCCCTCTCACTCCCCCCACCACATGCACGAATTTCATACACCGGGCCTCTAGTTTAGAATAAGATCTAAGCCTGTAACTATGGGGTAAAAAGCCTTGTCTGATCTGGTGCCCCTGCCTGCTTTTCCCATTCTCTAGTCTCTCTGTTCTCCATTTTATTCCCCAAATATACTGAGTATGGGTCTCTCCAGTAGACTTTGACTAGGGCAAAGTACAGTTGTTGGCTCCTGTAGACATACATTGATGCAAAGCTTTACAATGATGCAAAGAAGGAGAAAAACAAAAGTACCAGCTTGAGATCTATAGCATTTATTTTAGTTGTGTCACCCTTCCTTTAAATGATTCATTGCCGTTAGAGTGGAGATATCTTGTTGCAGCCTGGAGTCAGATTCGCCTGGGTGTGATTTTGCTTTGACTAGCTATGTAACAGACACATTCCTTACCATGTTAGAGCCTCAGTTTCCTTGGCCACAAAGTGAGGCTCATGGCACTTGGCTTAAGGGTTACTGAGTGGCTGAAGTAACATGTGGAATATTCCTACAGCAGAGCTTACATATACAGAAAATACAGAATACACGCTAGCTTTATTATGAGTATGATTATAATTATTAGCATTATTATTGCTATGGCTACAACCAGTATTTCCAAGAAGAGAATTGCCACTCAAGTAAGGACAACTCAATATGCATGGTGTTTAAATGAACAGAGAAATATCCAGGCATTCTTTACTTATTTACTTATGGAACCATTACCTGCTTCCATAAAAGTTCCATGATGGTTTATTAAAAGCATACATCAAATAAGTAGCAGTGAACATAGGAAGGAAAATAGTGACCAAGAAAAGAAAAACACAGATATATGTATAATTGCCGCAGCTTAGCTTCCGATCTGACGCTGAGATTCCTGGCAGCCAAGGTCAAAGTCACCACAAAATTACTGAGAAAAGGAGACCATCTTCTTCAAGAATTAAAGCTTCTTCTAAAGCTACTTTTCAAGATCACATTCTCATACAGTGAGCAGTATTCCAACGTTTTCCTCCAGTGCAATAACAGCTTTCATATGACTGCTTTCCGTAGTAACTTTTTTTCATATGAGCAAATGGCATGACATTAAAAATACAATTGAGTGGTGGCAGTTCCGTGTGTGGCTGCAGTAAAATGGCCCTACTGGGTAGCTGTGAGGTGGTCGGGTCTGCTTCATGGATAGAATTTAGAGTGTTTTGAAGAATGGATGGACTGCATATCCTTCAAATAATCTCTTGTAAATACTGCTTTTCTCAGCTGGGCTTTTGATAGGACTTGAACAGCAGACAGTTTGAGACTGTGTTCTCTGACAAGAGCCTGGTGTGTTTGTATTCTCTGTTGCCGGTCCCAGGCAGAGACTCATGCCTTAGAAATCAGAAGTTCAGGTAGTAAAGTTGACACCTTATTGTGAAAATTGGACCCGCATGTGAACAGAAGGCCATTCTAACTTTCCCTCGGTGGAGATGCAGGAGTACTTGCAAGCAAATGCTCCAGGAGTCAGTAGGTAGGTTTATCCTGGCATCAGATAAGTTCCCCAACAAGGCCTGTAGTTCTGAGCCTCAGTTCAGTGGGCCCAAACCACAGTACAGCCCGCTCTGGTTAGAGGTGCTTCTAAGAGAGAAGGTGATAGGAGGACAAGTTACAGCCTCCAGCTGCAAAGTACTGCCAACCCTGACCCTAGCATCTTTCCAGACATACTGAGAGAGTCTACACTGGAAACATTGTGTGACTGCAGGAAAATGTGCATTGTTGCTCTGGTGGATGACTAGGATGTTTCCAGCCAGGTTCCTCCAATCAGGTTTCACAAGATTCTAAGCAACGTGATTTCTTGGTAGACCTATCAAATCAAGTGTCTTCAGAATTTCCCCTTAAATGAATTAATCTGCTCAGTGAAGTGATTTGAACAAGCCTGGTACATTTGGAAACAAATCTACTATTTCAGTTTGCTGTAGTCACTACTGAGCTATTCTTTCTGCCCATAGATGCCAAGATCATTTAGCTATTGACACTGGTATATGTCAGGGTCTGTGAGGAAGCATGTGTGGTTGGCAGAAAGAGAAGAATAAAGCCGGAGGAGCTGTGAGGACAGTCCATTGCAGCCTTCACACTTCGCAAAGGCCCAGGCAAGCATGACTCTCCCACATACGAAGGCCATTGCCCTGAGTGAAGATCGATTCCCCCACATGGAGGGTCAGGTATGTGGATGAGAGGGAGATCAGAATGGAAAGGGAAAACAGCTGTTGGACTCCTGGCTGACCAGAGGGCTCGTCGGCATCAGTAAATGTTCAGCTTCTCTAGCTAGAGCCTGTGTGTTGGCATTAGCTGCCAGAAGAGCTTTGGGCTGCCTGAAGCTCCTGGCAAAGAGACAGCCTGAACTGGAGGCCACTTCTTCCCCACAAATGAGGACAGGTTGACCGGGGCTCTCAGGAGAGCAAAAGCATGGGGACGTGCTCTATGCGTGAGTTATGTGAACGGCAACCCCATGTCCTGGTTTCCCAAACAGCTTCCAGTTGCCTTGACTGTGACTCCAGTTCATTAAATATTGGTGGGTTGTCAATAGAGGAAGGGCAATCCCCCGAAGCCCCTTTAATATGTTTTATTCTTCCTCTCAGATAAATGATTACCATCAATAGGAATTGCTCAGTATATGGTGTCTGTAAGACTCCTTGCTCCTCGAGGCTTTCTTCTGTAGTTTACAGCCCGACGTGGGCGCCTCCATAATCTCTTAAATAGAGAGCATGGTAAAAGCGTGTACGAGCTAGTCGGTGGGATGGAGGTGGAGAAGGATCTAATGAGCCACTGGCTTGAGGGTGATGGCATCTTCATAAGCCACGCTGCTCCTTTCCCTCTTGGTGGGTCATACTTATAGAACCGTACTCTCGTAAGTATGTGCGGAAAGATGGAAAGGACCCTGAAGTTATTTTTTCCAGCTTCCTATTCTTCAAGGAATTCCTCCCACAGCTCCCCTGACAGATGGTCGCACAGCATCTGCCTTTATCCCGAGGGCCCCTCCCTCCCTGCTGAGGCACCGCATGTTGCGCTTCTACAATGCTGCTAGTGGGAGATGTACCCACCCCCTCCATTCTCACAGGGCCTTCTCCTTCTCAGGGCACATGCTGTACATGCTCGCGCTCACTTGTTAGGTTGTCTCTCCTATGTTCCAGGAGGGCAGGGGCCTGTCCTTTCCTGCTCACCATGACTGGCTCACTGAAGATAATCAGTGTTTATTTGCTGAATGAATGAATACACTTGAGTTCAGAAATTTCAAAAGAGAACTGGGAAGGAATTATGTAACATGAAAATGGAAATGAAGTATGTCCCCGATGCCTGCTGAGCGATGTGCACAGGAAGACTTTACAGTGAAAGTGGAGGGAGAGGTCGGGAGAAGCACAAGGGGGAGGTTTTGGAAGGAAAAGCATCACAAAGTTAGGAACAGTGGAGGGCTCAGAGGGGTTATAGGTTTGATAGCAAGAAAAAAATGTAGTGTAGGTGAAACTTAGTGATGCCTATGATTTAAAAAAAAAATTTTTAGGACAAAGCAACATTCCCAACATGGAAAAATCAAATAAATCTTGTTATTTTTTTTAACACAGCATGGTAAATATGACCTCAAAAATATTGAGATTCGGTGAGTCTAATATAGATTGGAAAGGGGATTGAAAGTCTTTTCTGTGGAGGAAAGAGGCCTGCTTTGTGGAGATTGATGCTTATGTAGAAACCCACAATGCAGATGGCTGTTGCCGGGGTGAGGGCATGAGGGTCTCCAGCTGACCAGAAAAGGAGTGCAGGGGTGAGGTACAGGAGCATCAAGACAGGGGCCCGGCCACGGCTCACAGCATGTCCCCTGCTGGGCAGGGTCTGCATACACCAGAGTGACGAGTCTGTGATACATCACCTCTCACTTCCTGTCCTGACATGGCTGTTCATCTGAATCCCATCCGAGGGAAGAAAGTCACAAGCCACACAATTCTCACTTTCTCTCATTTCTACCGTCTATGTGTCACCCAGTTTGTCACTTCTGCCTTTGGAATGTCTCTTTCCACTTACACGCACAGTCCCACAGTCTCCCTTGACGTCCCCGCTTGCCTTACACGGCCACTCACATGAAGAGGACCGCCCTTGCACAATAGACCTTTGTTCACCATTGACCACACACTACACACTCTCCACCCGCATAGTTTCCTATTCCTGGGTGTTCCTTCAGTTCATTACCCCCTTGTAGCCAGTGAAATTCTGTACAACTTCGAGGTTCTGATTCCATCCCATCTTATTTAAAGAGCTTTCTCTCACTCCACCATTGCCCACCATCTTCTCCTGCTCCCTGGCCTGGAATCCCATTTCCTGTTGTCCCTCAAGCACTTACCTTCATCTGCTTGGCTTGTGACTTGAACTCCCTGCTTTACCCTCCCATCCCTGTGCATCACCAACCACTAAAAGTTCTTAGTCACTCTGACCCGTCAGCCTTGAACCCGAGCACTGTGTCTTACATACAAGCAGCACTCTGAGAATGTTTATTGACTTGGGTGGGATATTTCTGCCCAAGACATAGATTCCAAATGCTCCTAACCCCTTACGATTTATCTGCTGTTCCAAATACTTTCAGAGTCTGTTTCAGATGATTCCTGGAACTGATACCAAGCGAGTGGAGCTCTTGACTCCCCTGGGCTCATGTCCATTTTTCTAGACTCCTCTTCTTCAGAAACCCGTTAAGATTATAGGGTCGCTTGCCCTGGCCGGTTTGGCTCAGTGGATAGAGGGTCGGCCTGCGGACTGAAAGGTCCCAGGTTTGATTCCGGTCAAGGGCATGTACCTTGGTTGCGGGCACATCCCCAGTAGGGGTGTGCAGGAGGCAGCTGATTGATGATTCTCTCTCATCGATGTTTCTAATTCTCTCTCCCTCTCTCTCTCCCTTCCTCTCTGTAAAAAATTAATGAAATATATTTTTTTAAAAAAAGATGATATGATCCCCAGTGGTCTCTGTGGATTTTTCACACTCTGGAATGCAGTGCACCTGGGCCAGGTGACATCTACTCACTGAAGCCAGTTACAGTGCATTCTGGGCCAGCCCGGGAGGCCTCATGTCTGTGGCTTCTGCTCAGTGGCTGCAGCTGACATTGGTCACTCCAGCAAATGTGGTTAGATGTCCCTATTCTCACTGCCATCTTTCTTTGTTGAACGACCCACCCATCCCCCCAGCATTTCAGGGCATAGTCACTTGGCTTTAATAACTGCTTACCCATATTTGCTCAGCAATGTTAGTTATATATCAGCATGGTTTCTATTTCATAAAATTCTGGAATCCTCCCCCGTTGCATTCTTCCTTTACATATTCCTACAAAGAAAAGAGCCCGCCTCATCATCCCATAGCCATAGGACAAACTGAATGAAATAACATTCTCACTTTACTGTATACCAATTCTTCCTGTGTTAAAAAGGGAGAGGATGGTGTAAAAGAGGGAAAAAAGAAAACACTGGTCTACATAAATAGCACTAAATATAAACAGTGGAAATGGGCCTCTAGGTTTTAAATGCTACAGGGATGTTGTTATGGCAACCTCAAGCTGTGGGGGGCCTGTGGGGGGTGACAGTGTCAGCATTAAGGAAGTAAGATTGAACTGTGGCTCACATGGTAGATGTATTCTTCAGGATTTTTCTTCCTTCTGAGACAAGAAGCAAAGCTTGGATTTTATCACTGACAACCAAGTACAGCAATAGCAGCTTCCAAACTGCGTGGGTCGAGGGGCTGGAGTTAGGTTTCCAGGCTGGTTTATGTTTCTCTGTTTAGAGGAATTAGAACCACTCCTCAGTCCGCCTTGTTCTACGTATTCAGAGGGTGATAATGCAGAAAGACCACGAACTCCCTAAAGCGAGCCTGAGTTCCCTTGAGTGTAAGGAATCTTTTGACTGGAATGTTAAACAGTTTTCTCTGTGGGGAAAGGGTGAGGAGATACAGTTGATACTGTAAGTGTCCAGGCGGATAAGTTCCCAAAGAAGTGATTGGCTGTGGGTCAGAATTCCCACCGAAGGAGCCCTGCTGTCCAGAGGGATGCAGAAATGAAAATCAACTCCTCGAGGTCAGTCAGAAGCCCTGGTTTTTGCAGAGAGGAAAGGGCTGCAGGGGTCCTGAGCAGGCACAGCCACGGGCAAGTTCCCACTGAGTTTGGAGTGGGGAGGACGAGCTGAGAGCATGAGCCCATGTCTGATAGAAGTAAATAAGAAGTAAAATGTGTTTTATCAAAGTCCCCTGAGATGCAAATCACTTCTGTTTCCTAAAGCTGAGGACGCATAGAACAAGGCCCCATTCTGGGCGGTGAACCAGGAGCAGCGTCAAGTGGCTTCTACATGTCTGGAAAGGGCATGCTGGAGCCCGCGGCACAGAGAGAAAATTGGGAAGCAAGGGTGGGCAAAGCGAAGAAGGGAGATTGTCATGGCAACCAGGGACACTTCTCCCCAAATGTTGTTTGTTTGTTGGAAGCATCTCCTTCATACACTACACCAGCTATAAACACCATGGTGCCGATGGAGGAGGCACGGGAATGCTTCAGGTGTGTGCTGCGCAGTGTGTGCTGACTGGTGCTGCTGAGGGCCCGGGTCTCTCAAGCCCAAGGTCACAAACACACAAACAACCTGCTTCTCATGGGCAGACGGTGAGTGGGGAGCCCAGAACAGACTAACCCTACAAACTGAACTGCTTTGCAATTATCTCCAAACACCATCTATAGCAGGCAGGGGGACACGTGGACACGGGGACCCGAGGAGCAGACAGAATAAAGAACCAAAATCAGCAATAGCTGTATAGATGCAATTTTTTAACTTAAAAATACTTTTTTTTAAATATTTCACAGTTTACAAAGCCCCTTCATAAATAGCTTCGCATTTGATTTGCACAGCCATCCTGTGAGCTGCGCACAACGCATAGAGTGGCTCCTGTTTTACAAATGAAGACAGTGAGGCGGCTTGGAGAGCCCGGCAGGCAGGCCTGGCAGCGCTGTGGTTTCCAAGGGCCGCCCCAGAACTTGAGGCCAGCAGACTCCTCTGTATTCAGATCCTCTGCCTTTCCCATGGCAAAGTGCCCTCGAAACCAGACAAATCCTACTTATATAAGAAATGTCAAATCGCACAGAATCCACATAAAATTACCTGAAAGGCTCCTGCCTTTCATCTCGGCTGTCCTTCTTGCTGCTGGCACATCCACCAAATGTCACAACTTCGGTGCCCAAAGCTTTGCCAGGAAGAACATGCTGCCAGCCGCCAAGTGAGAATGCGACTTGTGAAGTTGTAGCCTTTGGAGAGGGACAATGGATTCTCCTTCCAGGGGGAGGTGTCGGTGACTGGCATCCTCACGGGGCAGCTGTTATACAGGAATGGTATCCAGGACCTCACTTAGTTTTGCTTTCCAAATAAATAAATATCCAAAAGAATAGCTGAGGTCAGTCTAGAAAATTAGAATTTTCTTGCGGGAAAAATATGTTCTGGAAAAGATAAACAGTAGCTTGCAGTTTCACTGTTAGAACATTTGTTACAAGGTCCCGGTATTGATCTTTTATCACCCAGTTTCCGCTGGGAGCCGTGATATATTACCACGCGGGGAAGCACAAATGCAAGTGTGTGAATCAAGGGGGACCCTAGACAATATCTGCAGCGAGGCAGCATCCATTTGAGGGAGGGCAGGTTGAGAAGGGGGCGTCGCCAGCTGCAGAATTCCAAGGGGAGTTGTGCGTTGTGCTGTGTGCAAATGCATCTCCATGCTGGGGAGTGTTACGGGTTTATGAGGAGAGTGATTAAAACTGTATCAAAGAGCCTTGTGAAGCTTATGGTTCAAGTTAACTGTATGAAGTAAACAGCCTCTAACGGCCTCCTGGGAGTGTGACAGATAGTCTGTGGGTGTTACGGCAACATGGTCCTGGTGAATGTTCTGGCCATCCCAAACTAATCACCATCTGTGAGCATGGGTCTCTGGGGAGTGTCTGGTGGTTGGACAATCATGGTAGTTAGCATTTTTAATCAGCTTCTGTGCAGCACTGATAGAAACCTTATGCTCAAGCCTTTATTTTTCCTATCTGTGCAGAATTACTTACGAGGTGACAGCAGAGCTCACAAGGATTTGGGAGGTGGTTCTGCAAGATGCATTTTATGGTCTCTTCACTCCCTGTTACCCGGCCCCCAGCCTGACCATGAAAGTTAGCCAGACCACTTGCTTACAGCCACTGCTCTTATTGCTTCCCTTTGCCACTGGCAGGAGGGACCTCGGACACAGGGGAGGTTGCTCTGGGTTCAGTGGGACATGCTATCTCAGATCATGCCTTGGGTTTGATAGTCCTCTCTCCCTTCTATTCCCCTGACTACCCTTTTCATCCCCACTCCTCTATCCCTCCCCTTACACACACCCATCAGGCACTGACTTCTTTCCCTGTTATTTTTATTTGGGGGAGACCAAGCATGAGGAAGGTCAACAGTAACATCCTTAGAAATAGGCCTCTGGATCCTGTGATTGAGGATTAAAGGAAAAGGTATCAATTAACTTTTGTTGCATAGCAAGCCAACCCAACACTTAGTGACTTAACTGATTTATATAACTCACAATTCTATGGATCAAGTGGGTGGTTATGTTTGTTTGCGCCAGCTCAGCTGATCTCTGTGGGACTCTCAATCGTCTGTGGTCAACTGGGGTTGGCTGGTCAAGGAGAACTTTGCATAGGTCTGATGACTGACAGATAGAAGCGGTGTCGGTTGGGACAGCTCATCTCTGCTCCACTTGACCTCTCATCCTCCAATGATCTACCCCAGTCCTCAGTATATGAGATCTCAGGGCTCTGAGGAACAGCAGGAGAGCAAGCCCCAATGTGCAAGGACTTGTCATCTTCAGTTTCATTCTCCAATGTCTTATACTTCTCTGAATACAGCTCTTTTATCTCCTTAGTTAAATTTATCCCTAGGTATTTTATTCTTTTGATGCAATTGTAAATGGGATTTTTTAAAATTTTTTTCTTCCTGTTATTGTATAAAAATGTAACCTATTTCTAAATATTAATTTTGTATCCTGTTACTTTACTGAATTCATTTATCATTTCTAATAGTTTTCCGATGAAATCTTTAGGGCTCTCTCTCTATAGTATCAAGCCATCTGCAAATACAGACAGTCCTCGGGTTACCTTGGACTCGACATACATCGTTTTGTGGTTACATCTCCTTCTCCCATTTATTTATAAAACAAAAAAAGTTACATCATTTTGATATATGTACATATGTGCTTTATGTTTTTTATTACTTATTTACCACACAGGGAGCGGGTGTAAGCTGGCAGTAGGACCTCCTTAGCGCTGCACTTGCCAGCCTTGAACCCTGCTTTTGGCTGAGTGGCTTCTGTGGGAGCACACTGACCACCAGGGGGCAGCTCCTGTGTGGAGTGTCTGCCCCCTGGTAGTCAGTGCCCATCATAGTGACCAGTCGTTCTGCCGTTCAGTTGATTTGCATATTAGCCTTTTATTATATAGGGTAGATGCTGGATGCTAAATGCTTTTTCTGCATCTATTGATATGATCATGTGGTTTTAATTCTTTATTTTGTTTATGTGATGTATCACATTAATTGATTTTCAGATATTGAATCAACCTTGCATCCCAGGAATAAATCCCACTTGATCATGGTGTATGATCTTTTTAAAATATTGTTGGATTCAGTTTGCTAATATTTTTGTGGAGGATTTTTGCATCTTTGTTCATCAGGGATACTGGCCTATAATTTTGATTTGGTGTAGTCTCATTGCTTGGTTTTGGTATCAGGATAATACTGGCTCTATAAAATGAGCTTCCCTTCTCTTCAATTTTTTGGAATAGTTTGAAAAGAATAGATATTAATTCTTTGAATGTTTGATAAAAGTAACCTGTGATGCCATCTGGTTCAAGACTTGTTTTATTGGGAGTTTTTTATTACTGATTTGATTTCATTAGGAGTTACTTGTCTATTCAGATTTCCTGTTTCATCTTGATTCAGTTTTAGAAGATCAAATGTTCCTATGAATTTATTTATTTTTTTATAGATGGTCCAATTTGTTGGCATATAATTGTTTTTAGTATTTCCTTATAATCCTTTCTATCTCTATAGTGTAGGTTGTCAATTTTCTTTCATTTCTGTTTTTTATTTATTTGGGTCCTCTCTCTATTTTCCTTAATCAATGTAGCTACAGGTTTATCAATTTTGTTTATCTTATCAAAGAACCAGCTCTTGCTTTCTATTGTTATTCTTTTCAATTATTTTGTGTATTTCCTTCCTTATCTTTATTATTAATTTTCTTCTACTCACATTTGGCTTTGTTGTTCTTTTTTTCTAGTTCCTTTTGATGTAAGGTTAGAGTGTTGATTTGAGATTTTTATTATTTCTTTTTTTTTTAATTTATCTTTATTGTTCAGATTATTACATTTGTTCCTCTTTTTTCCCCCATAGCTCCCCTCCTCCCAGTTCCCACCCCACCTTCTGTCCTTGCCCCCCCACTGTCCTCATCCATGGGTGTACAATTATTGTCCATTCTCTTCACGCACCCCCAAAACCCTTAACCCCCGAAAATTGTCCATCCACTCCATTTCTATGCCTCTGATTCTATTCTGTTCACCAGGTTATTTTGTTCATCAGATTTTTTATTCACTTGATTCTTAGATTCACTTGTTGATAGATATATATTTGTTGTTCATAATTTATACTTTCCTTTTTCTTCTTCCTCTTCTCAAAGGATACCTTTCAGCATTTCATATAATATTGGTTGGGTGGTGATGAACTCTTTTAGCTTTTCCTTGTCTGTGAAGCTCTTTATCCGACCCTCAATTCTGAATGATAGCTTTGCTGGGTAAAGTAATTTTGGCTGTAGGTTCTTGCTATTCATCACTTTGAATATTTGTTGCCATTCCCTTCTGGCCTGCAAAGTTTCTGTTGAGAAATCAGCTGACAGTCGTATGGGTGCCCCCTTGTAGATAACTAACTGCTTTTCTCTTGCAGCTTTTAAGATTCTCTCCTTGTCTTTTGCTCTTGGCATTTTAATTATGATATGTCTTGGTGTGGTCCTCCTTCGGTTCCTTTTGTTTGGGGTTCTCTGCGCTTCCTGGACTTGGAAGTCTATTTCTTTCACCAGGTGGGGGAAGTTTTCTGTCATTATTTCTTCA
>PVJC01002864.1:0-60000 GCA_004026665.1 Murina feae
CTTACTCTTCACATTGCCATATAACATTATGAGGATGCAGTTATAACTCATTTTAATAATTTTCCTCTTTGAGAAGTCATAGGGAAGCAAGCTTCTCAGTCAGCCTTACAACTGGGGACATCAGCAGAGAGGAGACTGACATTATATAAGACTAACACCAGGAACAAAAAGGGTAATACTGTCTAATGTGAAAGAATTCATCAATATTCAAATGGAGGGTAGGAAAAATGAGTTAAGTTCAACTAGTAAAAGAGTTACTGTTAATGTTTACTCTGTATATTGGTCAACTGATTGAACAGATTGATCAAAGACAGTTTGTGTGGCTGCAATATATATTGTTATCAATCTTGAGGTGGGGGCAGGGAGGGAATAAGACCAATATTAAGACTCTTTATCCTCAAGTTGTTTCTGGGTGATTTGGGTAAGATAATATTTAGAGATAAAAGATAACTTTTAAAAAAGTGAATTAGTATATACTAAAGTTTTAAATTGTGAAACATAAATACTACAGAAAAAGGGGGAGTTAGTTGGGAATACTTTATGAAAAATCTAGTACAGAGAGACATTCTTTCACTTGGGAAGGGGAAATGGCATTAGCAAAAATGAGAATGAGTATAATCAGTTGGCATTTAGACTCACATTCAACTAACATTGATTTAATTCCTACTAACTAAGAATTTTCTAATTTAATCTTCAAACTCCGCTATGCGTACTTACAGAAGAAGATAACAATAAGGGATCTGACCTAATTTATCATAATTTGTAGGTAATAGAACTGGGATTCAAATCAGGTCATTTTCTTCCAAATTTCTTGTTTATATACTACACTGGGCTTGAGATCAGGGGTAGAGGTTCAATGAGATGGAAAAATGGCAGTAAGAAAATTAAACAGGAACTGGAAGTTTTTATTTGGAAAAATACAGTAAAAAAGAGAGAAATCAAATTATTCAAAGGGTCTTAAAGCCATAGAAAGTGAAGATTTTAAAGAAGAAAACATGATAAAAGGGGTTGGTTAGAACAAAATGGAGAAGTTAACATAAACATTAACAAATTGAGTTATCCTTCTAAAGAGTGGGGCCTCCTGATACATATTAAAAATTATTTAAGTAAAAATTAAAAAAAAAAAGCCTCAGTACTTAGGTAGCTCCTATGGAACTAAACAAATCACATCTGTATATGTAACTCTTTTTCTTTTAATACTCTGAATTGATATCTCATCTATAATCTAGTCTAATAAAAGCATAATATTGAAATTAACCGTTTCTCCAGGATGCCTAAGCCATGCCCACCAGCCAAAGCCACGCCCACCAGCCAACCAGAGTGGCTGTATGCAAATTGACCCAGCCAAGATGGAGGCCAGCAGCCATGGATCCAGCAGCAGCTCAGGTGGCCTGGCCGGGCCAAGTGCAGTGCTGGTGGTGGGGGCGGCTGGGGAGGCAGCGGCGGAAGATGGGATGGTGAGCAGAGGCATCAGGGACCCCTCAGCCACCGTCTCAGCTGGACCTTGGCCTGGGTGGCGGCTGCAGATGACAGGACCAGGGGCACAGCGAGCCAGAGACATCAGGGACCCCCCAGTTGCCCTTACCCGGGGTGGCGGCTGAGGACGAGGGGACAAAGAGGCGCGAGCCATTGGGGACCCCGCAGGTGGTGCCCAGCAGGGCCTGCTTGCCCGTCCTCGTGGTGTGGAGCAGATAGGCCCGGCAGAGAGCAGAGAACCATTAGGAGTGGGCCCAAACCATCAGTAGCACATTTCCTTGAGGGCGCCCAAATTGGATAGGGTGCAGGTCCGGCTGAGGGACCTTCCAGCCTGCTCTCCCCCTCTCCCACCTACCTGTGCATGAATTTCGTGCACCGGGCCCCTAGTAATATCTAATATAATAAAAGCGTAATATTGAAATTGACCATTTCTTCAGGATGCCTAAGCCACGCCCACCAGCCAATCAGAGCGACTGTATGCAAATTAACCCAGCCAAGATGGAGGCCAGCACTCACGGAGCTGAGTAAACAGGCAGCTTCCATTGCAGCAGGAGTGAAACTGTTTGCAGGCCCGGCTGGCCTTCTCCCGGCTTCAGGCAACAACATATTTGCAACATTGTCTCAATTTTAGAAGCCACAGAGCTGAAGCAGACAGAAGGCTGCATTACCTGCCTAGGCCTCGGCTTAAAGGAACAGTGTATCTATTACAGAAGATAAATAAACCCCAGAAATCTGCTTCCAGTCAGCCTTGCTGGGACATTGGGTCAATGGGAGCTGTGGGCAGCCTGAAAACAGCCCTCAGCTGGTACCCACGCTGGCCACACCCCAATGGGGTGAGGGACACCACTGGGGGGCTTGGCCAGCCTGAAAACAGTCATCAGCCCCTCACCCAGGCTGGCCAGGCACGCCAACAGGTGGACATCCCCGGAGGGGTCCCAGACTGCGAGAGGGCACGGGTCAGGCTGAGGGACGTCCCAAGTGCACAAATTTTTGTACACCGGGCCCCTAGTCTATAATAATAAAAGCATAATATGCTAATTAGACCAGATGTCCTTCTGGATGAAGCCGGGGATACAAGGAAAGCCCGGATTCTGGGTGCCAGAGGAAAGCCAGTGTTGGCAGGGGGGCAAGGAAGGCCTACTCTTGCATGATTTTCGTGCATAGAGCCTCTAGTTTATTATATTAACCACATTAATTAAATATTCAGTGTGTGCAAACATTTTCCCCAAATATCTATATATCTGCATAATCACTGTTCACTATCTGTTGTGCTTGGATTGCTTGGATTCTCTTCATACCCTCTTTGCTATGCTTCTATAGGTGTGTATGGGGAAGGATATACCCCTGGGGCTATCCTCTCTTTACTCTCATTCAGCTTTCCAGATTCACTGTTACTAATCAATGAGAATCTGACTTCTTAACATCTCTAATGTGTGCTTCTTCCTTACCACTCACACTACTTCTATGTTGGTAAAATGCCTCATTGGCTCTTACTTGGACTTCTGCAACTGACTTCTAAATTTAGTGTTACTGACAATCAATCAAGAGGTGGTATCTATACTATATGAAAGGCAGGGATAAAATTGAATAGAGGAGGAAAATAATAATATAACCTCTGGCTCCTCTCTCTAAGGACCATACAGAATAGTTAGCAAAACTAAATTCTTTTCATATAAAATTAGAGAATTAAGATAGCATGCCATACAAGTTGTAATCATCCCTATTCATATCACCTGAGCAGCCAACTCAGAAATTCAAGTTATATTCCAAATGGCAACTTATTTTTAGTGAATTACCTACATTTTAAAGTAGGGTTTTAAGAAGCATTTTGGCCTGAATTACTATATTATTATGGTTCAATTTTTCTTTGGTTTATTCCTCCCACTCCCTAATTCCTGATTGCCAATAGTCCAACTTTTAGCTATTCCCATTGATCACATTAAGTGGATATCCTACCAATATCCAATTTATTTTGTTATTTGTAGACAAAATGTAAACAGTGCCTCTTTAAGGTCATAGTTAGGTGATGTCATTAAAGGTAAAAATTAATTCTTTTAGTCCCATTCCATTTTCTCTTCAGTCTAAATCCAAATCTTTCCCTAGGCAATTTCAAAAGATCAATTCAGAGTAGACTGAGGTTGAGTGTCCTCACAGAGTTATGTCCAAAAACTAGTTCTCTATCAACTGCTGAAGGTCAGCTTAGGCTGCCTGAAGGCTAGTGAGCCTAGCATGGAACAATACCAGGAAAACAGAGTTCCCTTCACTCCTTAATTTACATGCAAGGAAGGTGCCAATCAAGTGCTGACAAGCATGGAGAAACCAAAATCAAAAGTGGGTAGAGATGCACTTTCAAAAGGAACAGTTTTCACACATTTCTAAGTGAGGTTTTTTAATGGTTATGTACATACCACTAGTAACATGGAAAAGGAAGTAAAAGTAATTATAACAACACTACTTTTATATCAGCTGAGATGATTCAATAAGCTAATTAAATATATTTACTACAATTTAATAAAAATATCAACCTTCACTTTGACTAGGAAAAGACATATGAATGCAAATTGATTTATTGAGAATAGCAAACAGGGAAGGGAAGGTGAGCTGAGATTAAAAACTGGTCATTAACTAGGAAAGCTAACTAATTTTCAATTAAAAGAAAATTTTAAGGCTGCTTGATTTTGTAAACTATCACCTAGAAAGACAAGAGCAAAGGACTCTGAAATGACCAACAATGGAAGCAATGGAATCACTTCATCAAAGTGGCTGGTGAAAGAGATGATGAAAAAACTTACAACTGCATTGTTTTCTAATGATAATTAATTTCCAACAAATAAGATAAAACTGAAACAACTAATATAGGCAAAAGTAAGCTGCAATATTTGTAAATGTCTTTCTGAATGAATTTGGTAAGTGGATTCTGATTTTGACAACTAATTCTATCAATTTCTAACACAGAAAAATGTAAGTCTTCTAAATGATGGTTTAATAACAGTTACTTTATATATTGGCATTATTTTTTATATTGACATTATTTAAAATAAGATAAAGATAACATGGGCAGATATGTTACTTTTAAAAATTGGTTATCAATTCATAAAATAAGTAGCTCTTCCCCTTTGCCTCTAATGACCGAATGCTGGAATTGCTTCCAGAGCTATCTTATCAACACCCATTCTTACTGGAATCACAGAAAGTTTAGAGAATTGGTAACCTGAGCTGATACCATCTGATAAAAAAGCTTTGAAAGGTATATTTTTAGCATCACTTTTCTCATTATTATACTAAACTGTACAATGTCTTTATGAGGTTGGACCTAATCATATTCCAAGATTTACTACCATAAAATGAACACTGGTTTTGAAAATAAATCTCGCAACTATAATGTATCTTTCAGGAGAAACTCAATACTTTAAGGCACAATAAAATCATAAATTATATTCTCAGTTTTGAAAAACAATAATTAGCAAAATATAAAAGATCTGCAACATTGTTTTGTGCTCTAAATTTAGAAGTAATTTATTTTCAGATATATATTAGCAACACATTTAATTTTAAACTATAAGTATAAACAATTTAAATTTAGTAAGCTGCAGGGTACATTTTAGAATAAGTCCTAACTGGTGCCTTCTCTTCAAACAGTAAGCACTCTAAATAGCTGCGTATGTTATTGAAGTTGTACTGTCTACACAAGTTACATTCAAAATACATTTTCTTAAAACTCATGACCTAAACAAAAAGAATGTAAATTTACATGAGAATGGTAGAAAAACAATCTTCATACATTTAAACATAAAGAGTGTGTGTGTGGAGTTTTTTGTGTGTGTGTTTGTTTTTAACTGGAGTACACCTTTATGACACTTTTTAAAAGTCTAACTTTATTGAAATCCAAAGAACTTAATATCTGACATTTATAACATTTATTAAGACAGAGATCTAAAGTATAATTGAAGATGTTCAAAATTTACTTTCTTATAAAGTTAATAGTAACATTTTAAATTTATGTAAAACAATTTTAGATATTATACTCATGTTAAAAAAAATCCCGAGAGAGTGAATATTTGTAAAAATTTTAAACATCATGACTTTTCCCCTAAGAATATTGGGAGAATGGGTAATATTATTCAGCTTTAAGAAAAAGCAAAGGGCTGAAAAATATTTCAATGTCTTTTTGTAGTTTCTTTATCAATGTTGAATTTTAAAAATCCTTTTGAAATTAAGTAAAAACATAATGGCTTTATTTATTAATCAACTTTCGTCAAAATTTATGTAAAACTTATTAGTGCACAATATTATGTTTTTTTAGAGGAATCCATATCACTAGGCCAAAAACCACTTTTTCTTTAGTTGTTACCATCTAATCCCATTCCATACCCCCATCTAAGCTTTTCAAAAAGTAGCAAATACATGAAGTTGAGATAATCATCATTAATGTTTAAAAACTAAACAAGGTATATTCCATTAAATGGACTTCTCACGCCTGGTGTTGCCTGACAGATATGTGATGTGCCAGTGGTTATATTATATTCCTCCTCCCATGCATGCACCTCCTGCTGAGACAGCAGCCTACAGAAGCTGACCCCACTGAGACCATCTTGTCTCTCTGACAAAGCTCCTTTTTAACTTCTTACTTACTGGTTACTTCCTGTGATGGAAGAAAACTTTAGCTCAGCTTGTGATAATTTCACAGGCCCTGAGGACCCTGACCCTAAATAGCCTCAAGGTCAGAAGTCAAGTCTTGTTCTGAAACATCTGTGTGCTTTATATTAAAGTGGAACAAAAGTGGAGAAATATTCACCAGTGTGTGACAAGAAGGACAGGCAAAACACGAGTGACACACTGGTCATCTGTTACTCTGGCATCTTAAGTTTATTTTAAAAACTGTCCAAAACTTACTTAATTTCCAAATATGATGTACAGAAGATTTTTATAAACTGTCTTAAAGTAAAAAAAAAAAAAAGAGAGAGAGAGAGAGAATTGATGTGTTACAGAAATCTTAAATTTGATTAATCTTACAGGCTTTCAGACATATTTTATTACTCTATTAATTAAATATGTTTTAAGTCATTTAATGGTGTGCAAAGAAAACACAAGCTACATATATAAAAGCTGTGTGTGTGTGTGTAGGATTAAAATAACTATTTAAAAGAGAACATTCACATTTTAAAAAGTTATCAGAACAGTTTGTTAGCTATCTTAATATTTCCATTATATATTAAAATATATTCAACAGAGATAAAAGTACTTGAAATCATTTCTAAAAAGTAAAATTAACTGAAGAAATAAACAATTTAATTCATTTCTGATCTTAAGAGGACATGAG
Organism: Murina feae; assembly: GCA_004026665.1. NCBI lineage: Eukaryota > Metazoa > Chordata > Mammalia > Chiroptera > Vespertilionidae > Murina > Murina feae. Next base: position 6,797 of record PVJC01002864.1, read on the forward strand.
CATTTGAAAAATTTATATCAGCAAAATTATTCTCTGGTGTCACCACCAGTAAATCATACAGGTAAGCAACAAGGTGTGGGGAAGTTAAAAAGCCATGAAAATACATCTAATTTCCATGAAAAAGAGAAATACATAGCAAAGTTTAGAAACAAAAAGAAAACAATGCTGTGCCTGTGTTCAGTGTCCACTTGAGGCTACTGGATTTAAAATGACCAAATAGACTTTAATCAAATTAATCACTTTATCGTAGCACTTAAGGGGTTATGAGTATAAAGGCACAAATTCTTCAGCAGTGTATTTTTAATACTGATTATATCTCATTAATCATTCACATTGGTACTTGTAATATTGCAGATAATACAGACAAAATTCAGAAATCTTGATCATTTTTTCTATCATGTACATATAATCTTAACTCTAACAATTAGATTATTTTGAAATGCAAATATTTTTGCATCCAAGTAGTAAGTTCCACTTAGAAACAAAATAATGGAAGCTTTCTGATAGCTTTAATTACGTAGATTCTGACCAAGTTCTAATTTGTGGAGATAAATCAAGTAAAGGTTATCAAAACATCAACCAATGGACACAGACCACAGACAATAGGATGCTGAAGGCCTGGAGCGGAGCAGGAGCAGGAGCAGGGGAAGGGGCTAGATGGGGGTCAATGGGGGAAATAAAGGGACATATGTAATACTTTCAACAATAAAGAATTATTTAAAAATAAAAATATTCCCTAATATTCAAAGGGTCTCTTGAAATTTTTAACACTTTACACACACACACACACACACACACACATATACATCAATGATCTAATCTAATAAAAGAGTAATAAGCAAGTAGACCCTCACTCCGTTACACCCACAAGCCACACCCACCGACCAGGAGCAAATAAAGATGGCAGCAGCCACGGAGCTGGAGTTGCCCCGGGCAATGGAGGAAGCCAGGACCCTGCGGGCTCTGAGCGCTACTCAAGGCTACAAAATTTCAATTATAGAAGATAAACCCCAGATACCTGCAGGGCTGGGACCTTGGGTTGTCAAGGGCAACCCAGGCTTTGAGCAGGGGACCAAGGCAACAAAGTTTCAATTATAGAAGTTGAATAAATCCCAGACACCTGCTTCTAGCCAGGCATTCCAGTAGGGACCCAGATCCTGAAGGAGCTGTGGGAAGCCTGAAACAGCCCTCTGCCCCTCACCCAGGCTGGCCAGACACCCCAGTACAGACCCGAACCCTGAAGGGGCTGTTGGCAGCCTGAAATGGACATTAGCCCCTCACCCAGGCTGACCAGGCATGCCAGCAGGTGGATATCCCCTGAGGGGTCCCAGACTGCGAGAGGGCACTGGCCGGGCTGAGGGACCCCCCCACCCCCCAAGTGCACAAATTTTTGTGCACCAGGCCTCTAGTATACACATAAGAAACATAGATATCATAAAATGTATAGAAACTGAGGCTATAATGTAGAAATTAAAAAGTTAATTAGATAAGGAACTGGCAAAAAGCTTTCTGATTAGTATTTTAAAGCTCTGCCAAAATCAAATAATTAAGTTTAGTCTTTTTAAACAGAATAAAATTACTCAAAAGAGTATTTTCATCCATGATAAAGTGATTTAAAGGAATTATGCCAAAAAAAAGAAAACGGAGAGGAAAGTTTGGGGATTAAAACTAGAGTTAAACATGCACTTACTAGTTCAACAAAAGCAAGTCCTCCATAGCTGTGAGCAACAAAAAATACATTCTCAGCTGCAGACTGGGCTATGAAATGGTCCCACACATAGATCGCATGTTCTTCAGGAGAACCATTTTCCTATAAAAAAACAAATGATCATATATGAAATACTGTCTAATTACTATCAGATTCATCAAAAATTAAATAATGTGCTTGCCTATATAGCATAAAAAATAAGATGGGTATGGCTTATTCAAAATAATAATACAAAAGGACTACTTTGAAAATTCAAATTAGAAAATAAATTAGTTTTATAGTATTAATAAAATATTGCTAAACTTAACTGCTACTATAATCTTTTGAAACAAAATATAATCTAATAAAAGACTAATATTGAAATTGACCATTTCTACAGGATGCCTAAGCCACGCCCACCCGCCAATCAGAGTGGCTGTATGCAAATTAACCCAGCCAAGATGGAGGCCGGCAGTCACGGAGCTAGAGTAAACAGCAGGCTTCCGTTGCACCAGGAGTAAACTGTCTGCCTAGGCAGCTGGGCTTCTCCTGGCTCAGAACAACATAGTTGCAACATTGTTGCAATTATAGAAGCCTCAGAGCTGAAGCAAACAGCGGGTTTCAGTTGCACCAGCGATGGAGGAAACTGTCTGCCTAGGCCGCAATGGGCACGTCTACTAAGGCAACATTCTTTCAATTATAGAAGCCATGGAGCTGAAGCAGACAGGAGGCTTCGCTACCTGCCAAGGCCTCGGATTAAAGGAACAATGTATCAGTTATAGAAGATAAATAAACCCCAGAAACCTGCTTCCAGCCAGCCTTGCTGGGACATTGGGTCAATGGGAGCTATGGGCAGCCTGAAAGGCTGAAAACGGCCCTCAGCCCCTCACCCAGGCTGGCCATACCCCAATGGGGTGAGGGTCCCCACTGGGGGGCTGTGGGCAGCCTGAAAACAGCCCTCAGCCCCTCACCCAGACTGGCCACACCCCAGTGGGGTGAGGGTCCCTACTGGGGAGCTTGGCCAGCCTGCAAACAGCCAGGCTGGCCAGGTACCCCAGTAGGGACCCAAAACCTGAAGGGGCTGTGGGCAGCCTGAAAACGGCCCTCAGCCCCTCACCCAGGCTGACCAGGCACACCAGCAGGTGGATATCCCCAGAGGGGGTCCCAGACTCCAAGAGGGCACAGGCTGGGCTGAAGGACCTCCCGAGTGCACAAATTTTTGTGCACTGGGCCCCTAGTATTAAAATAAGCACATTGTTGAGAGAATAGTGCATTCTAGGTATATCTGAGATATTAAAATATATCTAAGGATATTAATTGCATAGCAGAAAATTATAGAGGTCTTATGATAAAACTGTAACACTAAAAAATTCAGGTATAATCCTATATGTGTATCTGAAAATATTTATATTAAATTATTTGAACTATAAATTTTTAAGTGTCTCTTTAAGCTGAAAATAAGCAGAAATCAGCAACAAATATTTTCTATTTATATCATTTAAAATATACATTAAGAAAGAGATTTTCCATACAATTATTTTTCTAGAACTAGGAGAAACCTAAACATATAAACCCAAAGCCTTTCATATCTCCCTAATTATTAAACCTTAATACATGTATATATGCTGCTTTAATTCCAAAAGTTTTACAATAACTTCATTTTCTTGTGTTTATTTCTATAACTGACACATATTGTGGTAAAACCTGAATAATGTGAAAAAGAAGAAAAAACCTGAAGATCTAAATAATAGTGATTAGAAAATAAACTGCTAAAAACTAAACATCATGAAAATGTTTTGTACAAATATTTCCTGGAAGCTTTAACACCAAAAGATAAATTCCCTAAGAAGGTCCATATGAATGATTTCACTTGACACCTAAAAGCTGTTGTTCCCTAATATCTATCTCTGTCCTGAATTTCTCTCGAGAGCTGCAGACCAAGTCATTTCCTTTGGATGTTCCAAAGATAATTCAAACTCAACCAATTCAACGCTATGCTAAGAACATCCTCTGTGAACCTATGTCACTGTTTTTCCTCCCCACCTCCAGCTGAATTCTGAGAATCATATTTTATTTCTCTCTTCCTCAAACTCCATGTATAATCATTCATTAAAATGCTGTTGATTCTGTCCCCAATTGTCCCTTAATCCATCTACTTCTTGACATTCTCATTTCCTCTGGCTTAGTTCAAGCCCTATCATTTCACACATTGATGTTGGCAATGGTCTCTAGCCCACTTTCCCTGCTTCTAGAATTGGCCATTTAAATGCTCCTCGGTCTAGTTCTGTAGTGAGGAAAACTTTTCAAAAATGCAATATGAGCATGTTGCCACATTACTCACTTCCTGCTTAGAGCCCTTCAAAATTTCTTCATTGCCCTCAGAATCAAGTTCGAACTCAATATACATGACATTAAGGCCTTTCATGATCTGGCTTTTGCCTTGAACTATGTCTTTTACTATTGCCCTGCAAAACACAATGATCCAAAAGATACCCATTTCCCACCAGGAGAGACAACAGAGAACACCTCGTGTTCCAATGGCAGGAAGCAACTTGCAGTAACCTATCTGCGCCACAGTTTTCTTGTCTCTGGACTATTTCCTTTGTTTCCAAAGTGACACCTATGCCATGCCCTCATTTCACTCACCTCCTTCACCTACATAACTCCTACTTATCTTCAGAACTCAAATGAGGCATCACTGTCTACGAAAAGTCTCCCCAGTTATTCCCCAGGAAGGTAATGTCCTACAATAACATCTTGCGCATGCTCCCATTATTGCACTGAATGATTTCTATTGCTAATTGCTTGCTAGATGAAGCAAATTCTTGAGACCAAGAGCTGTGTCTTGTTCATTAAATCTTAGGGTAATAAATGAATAATGAAAAAATATTTATCTTCAGGATGATTACTTACAACCTTGTAGTCATATACAGAAATACAAGTTGTACTGGGAGAACAGGTCTAAATTCAAACAATCCAGACAAAAGCCAGACACGTGGTCTTCATAATTTTATCTCACAATGAAAGAAATGTATAGGGAATATAGTCAATAATATTGTGATAACTATGTGTAATGACAGGTGGGTACTGGAAATATCGCGGAGGGTGGAGACAATTTGTGAAGTATATGATGTACACCTAAAACCAATACAAAATAACATTGAAAGTTAACTGTAACTGAAAAATAAGAAATGCAAAAAACCCATTTCTAATATCACCACCCCCCACACCCCCTCAAAAGAGAAAGAAATGTAAACACAAAACAGATGGAGTTTCTACATGCTGTGGCTGGCAGAACTAACACTCTTAATAACCTGTGATAGTAATAAATATTATTTTATGTATTGTCATAATAAAGACATGTAGAAGACTAGATTACTCTGTTCCCATGATACACTATGCTGGAAATGGGTGTGTAAGGACAAGAAGAAGCAAGCCATGATCCTGCTCTTTAATGTGTTTGCAATTTCATGAAGGTGTTACATAAAGATATAAGGGGCAGTAGTATCTGAGAAGTATTACATTCCCTACCCCTGACACCACGTCCAATGGACACATTATAAATCCATATGATCTGACCTCAGTGAGGTTCTCCCTGCTTTCTTCTCACAATCACCAATTCTTCTTTGAGAACCTACCTGTCCCATCCTTTCCATTCCCACCTCAGTTTGGATCCTCTTACAATAGATTCCTAAGTAGTCTAATTTCTTCTAGTCTTTCCCTTTAGTCCTGTCTTTCTAGCCTTTCTTCTCACTATTTCCTGAGACTTATATAGGCTGCAGGAAAATTTGGTTTACACATTAACAGTCTGTAAACACCAGACAAAACTCTATCATGGAATTCAGTCTGAGATCTCACAGATAATGCAGCTCAGATAAGACAAAACCTAAAGGAAGAGAGCACTTTCAAGGCAGCATGTTCCATAATCCACATATATAAAGTGATAAAGACTATAAATACTACTTGGGGTGGCAGCAGAGTGAATGGAAAGGAAGGGATGGAATGAGTCATTGGAACAGAAGAATTAGCAAAACTTTGTGACTCACAGGACATGAGGGAAACTGCCAACCAGGCCCAAATGACCCATCTATGACTAAAGGAGATCTAAGAACAAACACTTCTTTCCACTGTTCACATATAAAGACTACTGTTTTCAGAGTTTAGTACTATAGCTGATTATTTTCTATACTATAGGGAGACATCTGATTAATAATGGCCTGTCAGCAGTAGCAAAAAGAAACCTTAAGTATTCATGTGCCCTAAGTACCTAAATATTTTCGGTACCACTCTAAGATTATTACATTATTCATTACTTTTAGGTTTTAAAAACAAATTTTCTAAAAAGTGAGAACCGATTGAAAAATGTCTACAATATCCACTTATGGAGTCATCTATAAGTGCAAGTAAATAATTTGGGCCACACTTGACAGCCACTGACCCTACAAAATATACAGTAGAAATGACAGGTTGCCTTTAGGGCAGCACCGTTGGTGAGAGCATTGCAGCAGTTCCAGTAGCAGCCCACACGGACTGCCAGGAATTATGCCCTTTGGCCAGGGGGAGCTAGTTCAGCAATGAGGGAACCAGACTTAAAAGTCTTACAGCCCACAGAAGCCAATACCTCTTGCAACAACTCCATAGGCATGGAGTTCCCGCGTTCCTGCCTATATGGAACATGCTCAATTACAAGAATTACTACCCTCGGGGAAGATCAAAGTTATAGTAGTATAGTCTATATCTCCTTCTAATCCAGTTTACCAAATCCAAAGTGATTTCCTACCATAGGCAATGTTGCCTACAAATCACTCACTTACAGTGGATGGTGTGGTATGTTTTCCAGAACTTCTGTTAGTTGTATGGCACTCATTTCCTGAGCTGTGAGAGAATTGGCCCTGATTAGCTTTAACTGAGACACTGATTAGGAACTGTTCTCACCCAAAGAAAGTTAAATTGTCTAAATTATCAGTCCCCCTTCTCAGGCAACTTATATCCAATGACTGTTTGCGATGATGTGGATCTATAAGGGCCCTATCTCTTGCCTATCCAAGATGCAGAGGTCAGCATAGATTTGAATGAAGTCTTTGTTGTGACTGTATGGCAGGGCAGTTCAGATCCTCCTTCGAAATTCCTCCCCCCCCCCACCACTCCCCTACAATTTTGGGTCCCTAGAAAACTCCCCAATGAACTTCCTGCATGCAATTTCAAAATCTGTTACCTCGGAAACCCAATTTAAGACACTATCTTATCAGGTTGCCAGGGACAGAGGTAGAAAGTTAACTGAAGGTCAGATTCTCATCTGACATATGGGGAAAGGATTTTGCCAACCTTTGACACACTACTTCTTACAAGAAATATACAGAAAGTATTTATATCTATTTGCATGCCTGTTTAAAACTACTACAAAATATTGTTGGCTTATGTTTACCTGTCAGGCTCTACTATTAGTTATGGTAGGTTAAATTTATTCCTGTACTATTTCATTGGTTCTTCTCTATCCTGCTTTTTCTTTAATCTGCCAAGTCATTTCTCCTTTCTTCTAAAATATAAGGTTTTAAAACCAGATTTGGAGTTAGATACTCTTTCGAATTCAAACTATAAATACAAGGCACTCTACAGGCATTTAATAAATGGCTAACAATGCCAGGTCTACTGGCAATGATACTATTGACAAAATGTGAAGTGAGTTTCAAAAAACAAGACAAAGAAGTATTTAAACTCCATTTAGGAATCTAGCTTCTAGTAATCTGGAATGGTAGATGCTCAAAGATGTTCATCATTGTCTCACTTATAAAAGCAAAAATCTGGATAAAGCTTAAATTTCAGTAATGCAGAAATAAATTTTAAGTAAGTTATAGTTTATGTAAGGAAATGCAATGAGTTTACAAAGTAAGACATGCAATTCATCTACAAACTGCATGCATTTTATAATAAAACAAGTAAACAAAAAATTAAACCCTACTAAATGGTTACTGTTGGCTTCTTAGGGAGAATCCGCATCTCTGCATCTTCATGTATCAAATCTAGTATCTGGTCTGAACCCACCACACATTTCTAAGCAGCATATCAAAAGGCTTGTTTCAAGTAGGCTTAATTACGAGTAAGAATTGATAGCTAAAAGTTTGATAATAACTAAATAAACAGAAGAGACAAAAAAAAAATTAGAAGAGCACAGAGTGCACAATAGCCCGAGATACCTGTTACTGAGCAATGTAAGAGCAGAACTGCTATTAAAGCCCAGCAACTGACAAGAACAGTAGTGATCCTGAATCATCAAAGGAAAGTTAATGATGCTATGTGTATTCCATTTTTGGATTAATTAGTTTTATTCAAAAAATTTTAAAAAGATGATAAAGAACATAAACCTCAGTTATAAAAAATCTGGCTTCCATTATGTGACTATTTCCCAAGGCTTTCACAAAATGATGGCTTTTTACTATTCACAGTGTTTAAGAGAGCCAGATCCCCATATTTTTAAGATGTAACACATTCTGCCAAATATTTACTGCCTCTGACAACAGTTAAGCACAATAACGGTAGCACAGGAATTAATATACCTGGAGTGGTTTTTAATATATATTTCTGACATACTACATTACTAAAATCACAGTTTTATAAATGAGGTGATGCTGTTCCAAGGTAAATTTGTGTCATTCCAACCCGCAGCCTACATTGTGTCCACAATCATTATTTATTTATAAACCATAATCCAGCAGGTGTATATTACCAGCAGTGTATTTTGAAACTAAACAGATTTCAACATGAAAGACTTTCTAATATGCCTCAATTACAGAAATGCAAACATACTAAATCTATTCTACAGGTTCTCCATGAATTTCACATTAGAGTTCATTTTGTATTGAGTAACTTCAAGCTGTATGATTTTAGAATATGCAAATGCACAAAGTGCATGAAAAGAAAATACGTAAATCCATTAATTAGACTTTGCTGGTGGCAGAATGCATAGGACATTTAAACTGTGGAATTCAACTATATTTAGAATACAGGTTGAATTTCCTGATGTACTCTAGCCATCATTAATCGTTAAATGGCAAATAGAATTGATGCAGTAACCAAAGCCTTATCAACGATGCCAGATTCTACTACCTAGGCATTGCAAGGTCTGCATTTATGATGGACTACCTGAGCTGATAACACATGGAATTATCTAAACAACATTTGCATATTTGCGTAATTATTTCCTAAGGTTAATTAGCTCCTGTAAAGCATTTCGCCCTTTGAGACTGCTTACAGTGACAGGTTCACATATTTTCTGAACCATTGCCAAATCTGACAGATTTTCCTTTGGCTTACCTGTTGCTACAAAGTTCTAAAATAAGTGTGTTCCTATAATACATGCTTTAAATTTATAACTGATTTTAGGCAAAGTAAAATAAAAATTTAATGGTTGTAAAAATGACCAATTTTAAAAATTAAATTTGAAGATTATTTTATTTTACTTCATATAATTCATTCTGTAGTTATACTGGTAAGCATTATCTACAAAGAAAATACCTTTATGAATAAGAAAAATCCACTGTTTTTTACTTTTACAAATACCTATGTCACTAATTTCAATTGTGTCACGTATGTCACACATACACACCCCACCCCACACCAGCTTACCTTAGTTCATCCACTGAAAATATCATCTGAAGAAAGACTAATATAAATATTTACCTTTTATGATAAAATTTACAAATAAAAGTTGTTTGACTTAAAAAGCTAAGACTTTTCATTAAGCAAAATATATCTCAATAAAATCCAAATAGAAGGCAGATATCCAAGGAAGATGAATTTATGAGGATGCAAAAACGTAAGTTACCATTTTGCACCCATAGGTATAAGAGGAAATAACATTTATATTTTTAGGAATTGGCCAGTAGGGTACCATTCCCGAAGAAATGAAACACAAATACCATATGGCCCTAATTCACAAAGACACACAGAAGGGAATTACGCTTCAGCTTTAAACTTTTGGATTATTCTGCAATTTAAAACTCCTTTGTATGGGGAGATGAAAGATGGTGACCGGCAAGAAGGCAAGGAGGGAAAGAGTGTGAGACAGCCAGGAGCGATACAGGAGTGTGTGTATGTGTATGGTGTGTGTGTATGAGTGACGGACAGATTCTGCAGGTCTTCCAAGGAGCTACCAAACCAGGCAGTCTTAGACGGTGGAGCCCCACTCCTGGCGCGGACACTCTTGGGCAGCCAGCACAGGCATGGAGACCATGCCATCTTGAGAAACAAAGCTACTTGCAACTAGGATCCTGACCTTAGTGACACCCAGTCTGGTCTGAGATGCAAATCAGGACCCTGCAACCACTGAGGACAGAGACCTGCGATCACAGCTGCGGACCCACGGACACTAAGAATCCAGACACCCCGGTGGCGGCAGATCTCTGTGAGTAACAGAGCCGATCCCCCTCCCCACAGGCTCGTAGGCAGCACCAGAGTAACTGTTAGCCACCTCTCCCACCCGCCGCTCGGGCCTCAGTGCTGCTATAGGAACTTGAGCCAGGGAGCACGCTAACTTTAGGAATCTGTTTCCTGCGGCACGGGGCTTTGAGCCTAGGAACGCGAGACTCTGGGTGTTTGTTCCCTGAGGCGTGGGGCTGTGAGAAACTGAGCCTGGGAATGCACCATCTCTGGGAGTCTGTTCCTCACAGCGCGGGGCTGCGGGAACTTGTGTCTAGGAACTCACCAACACTGGGAAGCCTGATTCCTGCAGCATAGGGCTTTGAGCCTAGGAGTGCGCGACTCTGGGTGTCTATTCCCCAAGGCGCGGGGCAGTGGGAATTTGAGCCTGGGAACTCGCGGAATCTGGGAGTCTGTTCCCCACAGCGCGGGGCTGCGGGAACTTGTGCCTAGGAACTCATCAACACTGGGAAGCCTGATTCCTGCAGCACGGGGCTGTGTGCCTAGCAGTGCGCGACTCTGGGTATCTGTTCCTCAAGGCACGGGGCTGCAGGAATTTGAGCCTGGGAACTGGTGAACTCTGGAAGTCTGTTCCCCGCAGCAAGGGCTCTGGGACCCCTATCCTCTGGGCAGGAGGCAGCACCAAGCACCAGTGACTTGACACTGTTTCTTATCACTTGTGCCTGGGATCCCTGATTCCCAGTACATTCACACAAAGAGCCAGTGGCTCCAATTCTTGGTGCATGTGCACACAGGGAACCTGATTCTCAATGTGAGGCCACGCAAAGCAACAGACGCCAATACTGGATTATAGAGGAACTCTGATTCTTGGCACATGTTAGAGGGCTCTGATTTTCAAAACACTCCAGGGGGATCTCTGTTTCAGCTTGATGCATGCTGGGTCCCTAGTTCTAAGTGCACACACAAGGCCACACTGAGTGCTGGCAACACTGAATCTGAGCGAGCCTGGTTCCCACCAATCGACGACAACCAAACATCTTAGTGTCAGAGCTCTTCAGTGACACTAGGGTGGTGAGAAGCTCCCACTGCACACGGCCCAGCCCCATACAATTCCATGTTTGAAACTGTTGGAGACAGTCAGAATGGGGAGACGACACAATCACCAGAGGAAAGAAAATGAGGAGTCACCAAGAAAGGAAATTAGTGAAATTGAAGCATGCAATATGACAGAAAAAGAATTCAGAGTAATGGTTATACAATTCATTCACCAGATGGATGAGAAAATCAACAACCTATGCAAGAATCAGGAAGAAATGAAAAGTGATATAGCTACAATCAAAAACACCATGGAAGGTTTCAACAGTAGACTAGAAGAAGCAGAGGACCGAATTAGTGAGTTAGAAGATAAGGTAGAGAAACAAGCTCAATCTGAAGAGCAAATGGAGAACAAAATTAAAAAGTAGGAGGAGAGCCTAAGGGAGCTTTGGGACAATATGAAACGAAATAACATATGCATAACAGGGCTGCAAGAAGGACAAGAAGAGCAGCAAGGATTAGAACACCTATTTGAAGAAATAATGACAGAAAGCTTCACAGATATGGGGAATAAAAAGGTACACAAGTAAAGAGAGTTCTAAGCAAGATGAACCCCAAAAGACCCACACCAAGACATATCATAATAATGTTGGCAAATGTACAAGACAAAGAGAGATTCTTAAAGGCTGCAAGAGAGAGACAGAGAGTTATATACAAAGGATTCCCCCATCAGATTATCAAATGATTTCTCAACAGAAGGGAATGGAAGGAAGTATACAAAGCGTTACAAAGCAAAGGACTGAATCCAAGAATACTCTATCCAGCAAGACTATCAATCAAAATTGAAGGGGAAATCAAGATCTTCGCTGACAAAAATAAAGGCTAAAGGAGTTTATCACTACCAAGCCAGCAATGGAAGAAATGCTAAAGGGAATGCTGTAAAAAGAAGAAATAAAAAAGGAAGAAAGAACACAGGCACAAAATAGAAATGACCTCAAACAAATACCTTTCAATAATAACTTTAAACGTAATGGACTAAATGCTCCAATCAAAAGACATAGAGTAGTTGAATGGATAAAAAGACATGATCTATATATATGCTGTCTACAAGAGACCCACCTCAGAACAAGAGACTCACACAGACTGAAAGTGAAGGGATGGAAAAATATCTTTCAGGCAAATGAAAAGGAAAAAAAAAGCTGAGGTAGCAAAACTGAAGGCCATAACAAGAGATAAGGAAGGCCACTTCATAATACTAAAAGGATAGATACAACAAGAGGATATAACCCTGATAAACATATATGCACCCAATGCAGGAGCACCCAAATACATAAAAAAAACTGGGAGATATCAAAAAAGAGATCGACAACAATACACTCATAGTAGAAGGCTTAAATACACCACTGACATCACTGGATAAATCCTCTAGACAAAAAATCAGCAAAGAAACAGCAATCCTAAATGACTCACTAGATGGGATGGACTTAATTGACATCTTCAGAACATTTCACCCCAAAGCCATAGAATATACATTCTTCTCAAGTGCACATGGGACATTTTCAAAAATAGACCACATATTGGGTCACAAGCAAAGTCTCCCTAAATTCAAGAAGATTGAAATTATACTAAGCATCTTCTCAGATCAAAATGGCATAATATTAGAAATAAACTACAACAAAAACAATCCAAAAAAATCAAACACTTGGAAGCTGAATAGCATGCTACTAAATATTGGGTTACCAATGAGATCAAAGAAGAAATTAAAAATGCTCTGGAAACTAATAACAGTAAAAGCACAACAATCCAAAATCTATGGGACACAATGAAAGCAGTCCTGAGAGGAAAGTTTATAGCTCTACAGGTCTACCTCAAAAAACAAGAAAAAATGACAGTAAATCATCTAACTATACAACTCAAATAATTAGAAGGAGAGCAACAAAGAAGGCCCAGACTGAACAGAAGGAAGGAGATAATAAAGATCAGAGCAGAAATAAATGACATAGAGACCAAAAAAACAATACAGAAGATCAATGAAACCAAGAGCTGGTTCTTTGAAAGGATAAACAAGATTGATGAACCGCTAGCCAGGCTCACCAAAAAGCAAAGAGAGAGGACCCAAATAAACAAAATCAGAAATGAAAAAGGAGAAATAACAACAGACCCCAGAGAAATACAAAGAATTGTTAAAAAATACTATGAACAACTCTACTCCAACAAACTAGACAACCTAGAGGAAATGGACATATTCCTAGAAAAATGCAATCTTCCAAAACTCAATCAGGAAGATTCTAAAAATCTCAATAGTCCACTTAACTATGGAAGAAATTGAAGCAGTCATCAAAAAGCTTCCAGCAAACAAAAGCCCAGGGCCAGACAGTTTCACAGGGGAGTTCTACCAAACATTCAAGGAAGAACTAAAACCTATCCTCCTCAGACTATTCCAAAAAATTCAAGAAGAAGGAACACTTCTCAGCTCATTCTATGAAGCCAGCATCACCCGAATACCAAAGCCAGACAAAGACAACACAATGAAAGAAAATTATAGGCCAATATCCCTCATGAATATAGATACCAAAATACTCAACAAAATTCTAGCAAATCGGATCCAGCAATACATCAGAAAGATCATATACCATGACCAAGTAGGATTTATCCCAGGGATGCAAGGATGGTACAATATCCGCAAATCAATAAACATGATACATCACATAAACAAGTAGAGAGATAAAAACCACATAGTCATATCAATTGATGCAGAAAAAGCATTTGACAAAATCCTACACCCTTTCTTGATAAAAACTCTCAGCAAGGTGGGAATAGAAGGCTCATTCCTCAACATAATAAAATCCATATATGACAAACCCACAGCCAACATCATACTCAATGGTCATAAACTAAAATCATTGCCCCTAAGAACAGGAACAAGACAGGGATGCTCCCTTTCACCACTCCTGTTCAACATAGTACTGGAAGTACTAGCCATTGCGATCAGACAAGAAGAAGAAATAAAAGGCATCCAAATTGTAAAAGAAGAAGTAAAACTGTCCTTATTTGCAGATGACATGATACTGTACATAGAAAACCCTAAAGACTCCATCAAAAAATTATGAGACTTAATAAATGAATTCGGCAATGTTGCAGGATACAAAATTAATGCCAAGAAATCTATGGCACTTCTTTACACTAATAGTGAACTTACAGAAAGAGAGATTAAAAAAATCAATCCCATTTACCATTGCACCAAAAAAATTAGGATACCTAGGAGTAAACTTAACTAAGGAGATAAAAGACTTATATGCGAAAAACTATAGGACACTGAAAAAAGAGATAGAGGAAGACATAAACAGATGGAAGAACATACCGTGTTCATGGATTGGTAGGATCATTATCATCAAAATGTCCATACTTCCCAAAGCAATTTATAGATTCAATGCAATCCCCATTAAAATACCAACAGCATATTTCACAGATCTAGAATGAACATTCCAAAAATTCATCTGGAATAATAAAAGACCTCGAATAGCTGCCAGCAACCCTGAGAACGAAGAACAAAGTAGGTGGGATCGCAATACCAGATATCAAGCTGTATTACAAAGCCACTGTTCTTAAAACAGCTTGGTACTGGCGCAAGAACAGATATATAGATCAATGGAATAGAATAGAGAATCCAGAAATTGACTCAAACAACTATGCCCAATCAATATTCGATAAAGGAGGCAAAAGCATACAATGGAGTCAAGACAGTCTCTTCAATAAATGGTCTTGGGAAAATTAGACAGATACATGCAAAAAGATGAAACTAGATCACCAACTCACACCATACACAAAAATAAACTCAAAATGGATAAAGGACTTAAACGTAAGATGGGAAACCACAAAAATACTAGAGGAATACACAGTCAGCGAAATCGCAAACATGTGCCAAAGGAATTTCTTCACTGATACTGCTCCTAGGGCAACTGAAGCTAAAGAGAAAATAAACAAATGGGACTACATCAAAATAAAAAGCTTTTGCACAGCAAAGGAAACCATCCACAAAACAACAAGAAAGCCCACTGCATGGGAGAAAATATTTGCCAATGATATCACCGGTAAGGGTTTAATATCCAACATTTACAGGGAACTCATACAACTTAACAAAAGGAAGATAAACAATCCAATAAAAAAATGGGCAATGGACCTAAATAGACACTTTTCAAAAGAAGACATACAGAAGGTCGAAAGACATGAAAACATGCTCAAAGTCACTAATTATGAGAAATGCAAATCAAAACAACAATGCGGTATCATCTCACACCTGTCAGAATGGCTATCATCAACAAATCAACAAACGATGGGTGCTGGCGAGGATGTGGAGAAAAAGGAACCCTTCTGCACTGCTGGTGGGAATGCAGACTGGTGCAGCCACTATGGAAGACAGTATGGAGTTTCCTCAAAAAGTTAAAAATGGAACTCCCATTTGACCCTGTGATCCCACTTCTGGGAATATATCCCAAGAAACCAGAAACACCAATCAGAAAGGATATATGCACCCCTATGTTCATAGCAACACAATTTACCATAGCTAAGATTTGGAAACAGCCTAAGTGCCCATCAGCAGGTGAATGGATTAGAAAACTGTGGTACATCTACATAATGGAATACTATGCTGTTGTAAAAAAAGAAGGAATTCTTACCATTTGCAGCAGTATGGATGGAACTGGAGAGCATTATGCTAAGTGAAATAAGCCAGTCAATGAAAGAAAAATACCACGATCTCACTTACTTATGGATAATAGAGACCATTATAAATTGATAAACATAAACAGATACAGAGGTAGAATAGCATTGAACAGACTGTCAACCTACAGCTGGAAGGCTGAGGAGGGTTGGGGGGAGTTAAGAGATCAACTGAAAGACTTGCATGCATGCATATGAGCATAATCAATGGACACAAGAAACTGGGGGGTAGGGGAGGAGGGGGAAAGGTCAAGGAAAAAAAATGGAGACCTATCTACCACTTGTTGTAATATTTTAAGCAATAAAGCAAAATAAAACAAAATAAAAAAAATAAAACTCCTTTGTACGTGAACAACAAAGACATTAGTATAGAAAAAACACATTCATAAGAACACTTGTGGTTAAAATATATTTTATAATGTTACATGAGTTGTAATGTAATTTTAATCTAGTAAAATAAATTGGTTTAAAATTTTCATTTTGGCATATTTTAAATGTGCTACCTTTTACAATGATGATGAAAGAACCCGGAGTATATATGAATGCATAAAATCTGATGGTATTGCATACATATAATGAAAACATCTTCAAAAATAAAGAACCATTATCTGGTCTCTAGTATTAAACTGAATCATATAAAATTACCCATATTAGACATTATTTTATCTTAAGATGACAATTTCATAAGATTCAACTTAAACATAATGAAGATAAAGGAATCTATAAACTAGAGATATCTTGAAACTGTAAGTTTTCCCTATCTTTTAGGTATCAAAATATTATTGACAGCCATCATCTTGATGATAGATTCAAATCTACATTACTTGTCAATATGGCTATATTAATAAATTATAAATTATTATGAACAGAACCCATTCATAATGAATATAACTGACATAGAATCAGTATTCAGAACCATATCAAACATATTTGAAGTTCAGTTATTTCATTCTTAACATATCCAAAAGTAAACTCTATATTACTTTTCCAACTCCCCACTATCTGTTCTTTCTTCAGTCTACCTCATCTTTATTAAGTGGAACAACTCATTTAGTTGTTCAAGACAAAAATCTAGAAGCCCTCACTGGACATCTTCCTCTATTTCTTATATTTATCCAACTTATCCTCCCAAATATTTCTGAAATCTATAAACTTCTCTCAATTTCTACTCTTACTATTTTGGACTACGCTATCACCACCGTACCTTGAATAGGACACTGACCATCTGAACTAGCTACATGCTTTCTCTTCTTCAATCTTTACAATGACTTCATGACACAGATATGTCGAATGTCCCAATTTAGAGAGATTCACTTGCAGAAGTCATACTACTTGCCAGATTGCAAGCCAGTCTGCCTCGTTTTAGCGTCTAAACTTCTATGCTATACTACTATTCTTTTAAATCATGTATGTTAAAATATTGTTAACAAATGGCTGTGATAGTGGGCTGACATCAAACATTATCTTTTTATCTATTTGGACATAACATTTAAACAACACTTAACTATCAAGAAGTTAGTAAAAATGGATAAGCAAATAATTATGGCCCATTATTTATAGAAATAATGCCAAATGCTTTGTTACTGGACCATAATTCTCACAAACTGGGTGTAACCTGGAATGGAAGGCAGACAGAACTGGTAAGATTCTTAGACTGAAAATAAAAACACAATAAAAAACCATGTTCCTGAGCATTTCTAACAAAATAAACATGATCCCACTCAGTTTCATAAAATGTAGGCTTTTTTCTCAGTACAATCTACAATGCAATCATGATAGTGCTTCTATAGTATGTACTGAGGCAGGCACAGATCTAAATAATTTACAAATATTAATTCATTTAATCTTGACAACAATCCTATGAAGTAGGTACTATTATGCCCTTAATATCTAACAATAATTGTCCTGCCCACACAAAAGCCTCAGCTCCTACAGTGTTCTCCCAAATTGAGGCAAGGAAAACAGACACTCCACGGTCTTTGGAAACTGTTATCCTCTAAGAAGGAAGCACAATGCCAGGAGGGAGGGATTTGGGGGATCTGTGGCTACAAGTGCTGTCAGCCATCTACACTTAGAGGAGAAGTGGAAATGAGTGCTTCAGTCTGGTGGGGGTAAGGGTTGGAGCTACAGTAAAACTACCACCATTACTAAATACTGAATAGAATAACATGAAACTTTCAGAGAATGAAGTGCTTCACTTCACAAAGAAGGTATATTTTTCATGTGAACCTGGGCTATAGTATTTCAGGAGTAGGGAAACTTTTCTCCCAAGGGCCATTTGGATTTATAACATCATTCAAGTGCCATATAGAACCATCAACTTAAAAAGTAGCCTGCTATATTTGGTCAAACATTTAATTAACTCACCCCTAATGCCTTGGCAAGGCCAGACCAAATAATTTTGAGGGCCTTACACAGCCTGCAGGCCACACATTCCCCACTCCTGAACTTTGCATAAGCAACACTCTGTTCCTTTTTCTTAAAGACCATTAGCTATTTGGTACATTGCTACAAAAAGCAGGAAACGTTGGTTATGCTCATATAGAAGGAAGGATATTAGATATGTTTTAACAAGGCAGTATAAAGTAATTAGGATTACAGAGATGGAACATGACTACCTAGATTTGAATTCTGGCTCTGCCACATACTAGCAATTTTCTTCAGTACGTTTTTAAATCATTCTTTGCCTGAACATATGTTGACACTGGGTCATCAAGAAGAGTGTAAATTATTTTTAGTATGTTCTATCTACAAAAGTTAGGCATTACATGGCATATTTTATAAAAATTTACGGAGGAGGAAGGGAGGCAATCTTCAGGAAAGCAGGTATTTTCCTGGGGGCTTTGGGGAGCTTAGAATTTTGTGTAGCAGGACAATTAATGTTAGATATCAGTAAATCAAATGTAAATGCTTATGATTTGATATCTCTGCTTTGTAAGACACATGGTGACCAGATGGAAAGATTATTTACTTACAAATTATCAGTGACAACGTGTTTTCTCTCTCCCTCTCCCTCTCCCTTTCCCTCTCCCTCAAGTCCTTATCTAGATAGTGCCACTGAATGAGCTTTATGGCTTTGAGTGGTAACTAACCTATTGGATATTCATGTTCCTCATTTATACAAGGAAGGTTAACCTGGGAGACTCTAAAATTATAACTTTTTTTCTCATAAAATACAGCAAAAACTTTGAGAACAAAGAGAATCTGAGTTGCTATCTTATAGGGAGGTTGAACTGAGGAAAAATAAGAAGCTCAGCAAACAGCACATAACATATATTTAGTTTCTGTCAAGATATACTACAAAGATGTAACTGAATTATTTATATACTTGTTATAATTATTTACATAGTCATAAACCAACTTCTGAAAATACTTTAAAATATACTAATAAACTTATCATAGTTTAAACGTATAATAGTATCTCTATGTATTGTAATAAGACCTAATTCATTCCAACATATGTGGATATTCTAAATTTGTGAAAAATAAAGACAAGGTAGCTCTTCTGGAATTCCTTTATTAGAGGTCTATTTCACTTATGATTTTAAATCTAGATGTTAAGTTTGGTTTTCAACTGGAATTTTTAAACTATTGCTATTATAGATTTGAATTAAAAATGATTTTACTTCAATAAGATAGATTCCCAGGAATAGGACCATTGGTTTGAAAGGCTTATGCATTTTTAATTTTATGTTAATAGACTGCTGTCTTACATTCCTATCATGCCTGTGAGAGCAACCTTTTCTTTACATCTGGTCAACAACAGGTATTACAGTCACTTCAGATTGTTTTTAATTGTTGTAAATATTACTACTTTGATATGCATTTCCTTATTGATTGAGATGTTAAGAAATTACAAAAAAAAACAGGGTTTAGCACAATATGCCTTTTTCATGAAGTTTTGTCTATCTGTATAGAAGTAAATTTATTGAAATAATTTAACTTAAAATACCAAACACCTTTTAACTTGTCCCAATTAGTGTAAAAGATTTAATTAAAGTATCTATTTTAGAATGTTTCTATCCTAAGAATACATTTTATATATTGCAAACCTCGATTTCTCACCATCAAAACAATTAAATTGAAAATTTAACCCATTTGGTAAAATAAATTGTTATATTTTATTAGTAGTTCTGATTTTAAAACAAAGGCAAGTATTTGCTTTATTGCATCACAAACCCAAATGCAGAGAACAAATTTACCATAATATTGTTAATATTTCTTACTAGAGGCCGGTGCACAAAAATTTGTGCACCTGGGGGAAGGGGGGGGGCTTAGCCCAACCTGTGCCCTCTCGCAGTCTGGGACCCCTCAGGGGATGTCCACCTGCTGGCTTAGGCCCACTCCCTGGGGGATTGGGTCTAAGCTGGCAGTCAGACATCCCTCTAGCAGCCTGGGACCCCTTGAGGGATGTCAACTTGCCAGCGGGGAGCAGGCCTAAGCTGCAGTTGGACATCCTTAGCGCTGCTGAGGAGGCAGGAGAGGCTCCCGCCACCACCGCTGTACTGGCAGCCATCAGCCTGGCTTGTAGCTGAGCAGAGCTCCCCCTGTGGGAGCACACTGACCACCAGGCAGCAGCTCCTGCATTGAGCATCTGCCCCCTGGTGGTCAGTGTGTGTCATAGTGACCAGTCATTCCTAGTTGTTCTGCTGTTAGGGTCAATTTGCATATTATCCTTTTATTATATAGGATGATAGCAAACAAATTGTAATTTATTTATAAGCAAAATATAAGAAAAAATAAGAAAAATAGTCATTTACTTTTACATATTGAAAATGTTGCATACACGAAAATACAAAATTCTTAATATACAAATAAGGGCAGGGATGATATTTTGTTATTATAACAGTAATAAAGTGCTAGCATCTATCAAGGGTTACCACTTAGCTGCTCCTGATAAAGTACTTTACATGTACTAATTCATGCGATCCTCAGAGTAATACTATGAGGGAGATACTATTATGGTTCCCACTGCATTAATAAGGCACAGAGAGGTTCAGTACTTTAAGTTCAAAACCTAATAAGTGCAATTCCAGACTAGAGCAAAGGAAGTTTGAGTTGTAAATCCCTACTTTTAACTTGTGAGTTACCCTAACTCTCTCTCCAATCTGCTATTCTCCACAGTGCCTTGCAAATTGATTTCTACAACAGCTTTCAGTTTAACTTGCACTTAAATGCTTTAGAAGAAATGTAATTTAAAACAGTCTGAATACTTTGCTATAAGAACTGAAGGGCAGTCATTTAACTTCTATTTGCAACATGATGAAATCATTGAAACTAAATTACCAAATTGAAAAAAAGAGATCAATTAGTATGTCCAATCAAGAAATTCTAAACTTTTTAGCTTGCTTCCTCTTTGGAAACTATTATTTCCTTGTTCTCTCTGGCATCACTAGTCAAACCACATATATTTTTTCTGGAAAATATTTAATTTTTTGAGACTAAATCCACAAGTGACAATTCTACAAATTGGAGTGACATCAGGTAATAAAGTATGACTATCACATTATTAACACATAAAATTTTAAACTGAAAAGATGAATGATAAAGTAAAAACTGTAGTCATTTGAGTAAACTAGGTAATCTCAATTTAGAATTACAGAACAAAAGGCTTCAACAAATTCTCATAGACTACAAATATTATCTGGGCTAGACTATCACCTGGTGACCTTGCTGGTATCTAACTCCTCTAACAGTATTTGGAAGTGCATTGTTTCAAATCAATAACTAATTAACAAAGTACAAAAGAAGTTGCACTGTTTCCTTAGCTCCTTGTTAAAAATGGCTTTTGGCAGCACATGGCAGAAAGGTCGCTTTTATGACATCTCCAGGAGCCTTTCAACACCCTGCCTCTGTCAGATTAAATTACTTTTAGCAATTGTCATAAGTTAAAACAGAAGCACATTTGTTACAGCAGGCTGTCATAATGACATGGTGAGTAGTTGTTTTGATATGAATTTCTTGCACTGACCTCCTATCATATCTTAATGTTTGTGGTTGACCTAACTGGAAAATTGGGAGCACGTCTTAACTCAGAAAGCACAGGCCAAACCTTGGGGGTCTTGGGACAAGACACCAACAAATAATTGAAAAGAAAAAAAAAAAATTCCACAGATACTTTGAAAAGCAGAGGCTATAAAACAAAGGAATGTGTTACTTGGAAATAAAATTTAAGACAAAATTATTCTTAACACAAAAATACATCTTTTATCCATCTGCATTCATAGCTGTCAGGTTTACAATGATGACACACCTAGATGCATGCATCTGATGGATGAAATGTATTAATTTATTAAAAGTTACTTTCTTCTTTCACTGTGTTGTACAACTGAAACTAATATGATGCTCTATGTCAATCATACTTTAATAAAAAAACAAAAAATTTCTGTAAAAAGAAAGAGAATGTAAGAAAAATTAAATTTTCTATTGTGTTCATAAACATGAGTTATGGAATTACCATCATACTGAACCAAAGGAAACATGTAAAAATAGAATACTATAGGAAATATTAAAAAATCTTAAAATGTAAATCTTAGTAAATAAGAGATATATGTCTTTATTGGCTGAATAGGCTCTGTTTAAAGCATCATAACTTTATAAAATTAATTACTAATTATTTCTAATCAAATAATACTTTCTAAGTCTGTATTAGAATAGAATATAAAAAACTCTCATAATTGAGAATTATAATCCTATCTAATAAAGAGGAAATATGCAAATTGACCATCACACTGTCACAAAGATGGAGGCGCCCACAGTGGAAGTGGAATTTCCATAACACAAGATGGCTGTGGTCACAGTGGAGGCCAAGTTCCCGCAACAAGCCTTAATGACCAATCAGCAGGGACCTGAGGCTGCACGGTGCTGGGCCAGGGCAGGGGACCTGAGACTGTGCCCCCTGCCCAGTGGGTCTTGACAGGGGACCTCAGTCTGTGTCTCCGCCCTGGCACCAGGCCGGGAGATCTCAGGCTGTGCTCCCCACCCTGGGATTGGGCCAGGGGACCTGAGGCCACATCCCCACCCAGCAGGGCTTGACAAAGGTGGAGCCAGCTGGGTCTAGATCTTGCCCAAGTGGGGAGGGCTGGCTGGGTGTGGATCTAGTGCAATTTTGAGGCCATGGGTGGGCAGGGATTTGACTCTGAGTTCCGTAGCACATCCCAGACTCTGAAAGGCAGAATATTTTCAAATACATTTTACTAATTTTCTTTTATCTCTGACACTTTTATTACAGAGAAAGGGCAAATAGCAATATTAAAATATTTCCTCTAATTAATCCCCTTTTAATGTGCATGAATTTCATGCACTGAGTCACTAGTCTATATATATAAAAGCCTAAACAACTGACACACCTAGGTTTGACCATTTGACCAGTAGCTATGATATACACTGACCACCCAGGGGGCAGACGCTCCACACACAGGCATAGAAACATGGAACAGACTGATGAATCTTAGAGAGAAGGGAGGAGAGGGAAGGTGGGAAGAGATTAATTAACCAAAGATCTTATATGCATACCAGAGGCCTGGTGCACGGATTCGTGCACTAGTGGGGTCCCTCAACCTGGCCTACAGGGATCGGGCTGAAACTGAGCCTGTGCCCTCTCACAATCTGGGACCCCTTGGGGGATATTGTAGAGCTGGTTTTGGGCCTCTACTACTTATATAAATCCAGTAATAGGTAAGATACCATTTTGAACAGTGATTGACATATGTGAATTTTTGTCCCAAAGGTAAAATATTTTTATATTTTATTTTTTCCTATTGCTATAAATCTACTTTTCTTTATTTTTATTTTTTTTCTATTTTAAAATTTAAGAGAACGCCATAGAAGCTGAATAAAATACTAAGTGAAAACAAGGCCAGCACAAAAGGACAAAGAAAATGAAAAGGCATGACATTTTCAAGAAATCCTAACCCCATGAAAACAGTGATAAGAGCAGCTAACATTTTTCATGGGCTTACTCTGAATTAGATATTGTACTAAATGCTTAATATGTTCTAATTCATTTAATCTTCATGATACCCTGGGCAGTAGCTACTATTATCTCCTTTTTAGAGATAAGGCAACTGATACTTAGAGAGTTTAAGTCAATTGCCTAACCTAATCCAGCTAGTGGAGTTTCTTTGACTTCAGATCCCATAATCTTAAATTAACCCTACAGTACTTTTTATGTATACACACATGTGCTCTGTTTAAACTCCTATTAACGTTATAAAATCAATTACTAACACACGTGTATGCATTACACATACAAATGTGTGTGTGTGTGTGTGTGTGTGTGTGTGTAAGAATAACCAACTCTTTCTAGTTGTAAAAACAGATCTTAGGCCTGAAACTGACCTTCAGATGTTCCAATTCATATTATACCCGAGGAAAGTAAGTTTCTTATCCAATATGTATCTGGAGAACAGTACTTATAACCAGAGCTTCCAGTGCAGCTGGGAGGGGCCACGGGGACAGCCAGCAAGAAGTGGGGAGGCTTGTGGGCATTTGTGAGGTGGGCAGTAACTGACCTGCTCACGTATCTGATACGATCTTTCCGATTTGAGGGCCAGGGAAGCTAGTTCCTCTTGCTTAGATCATGTCATTGAGTCTTCTTGCTCCTGGAATTGACTATGAGCAGTTAAGTTTTTCTATTCTTAATCTATATTAAAGGAACATATGCTTTACCTCTATAATTATTTTTTGAGAACTATGATCTAAAAATCAAAATTTTTAGCTCTTTTGGAGTAATTATGATTATTTGCAAATGTGCTATATAGCAGAATAGGCAAGATTAATACTATGTACATTTGTCATTCGGAGTCAACATGGACCTCCCACCCCCGGCCCACCCCCTGACCTGGAACCATATATTAGCCTTAGTAATTAACTGGGAAAAATGTTCCCTCAAGATAAGTGTTGTGAAGGCAACTGCACAGTGGTATGAAAGTTCCCATTTAAATAATTTTAATTCCATTGTTTACAACACGTTTTTAAAATTAAATTAATACATTTTAGATTAATTGTGTTTGTGGTTAAATATTAGGGGTGCTAAATCCTTGAGGATTATTTTTCCTCCAGGAGTATACTGTATAGCACTGAAAGCTGAATACTAAACAGAGTAGAATTCACTCGTTTTGTCAGATGATCTCAATTAAATATTTTTATATTTCAGAGAATGTTGTAGACAGGATACAACTGACTGATAAAATAGAAACTGGTATTCCTTTGCCTTATTGAGACTGATGGAAAAATCTTAGTACAGTAGCTCATTTTAAGGATGGTAGAAGAGGTTATTTAAATAAGAATCATTACATTATTTCATGGAATCACAGAAGTTTAGAAATTATGACCTCCCACTTATTTCCATACCTATCAATTTTTCAGAGGAGCCCCAGAGGTTCATTATTTCTCACTGGTCACTGTGTAATTTCATTGGTTAAAATTTCAGTTCTCACAAAGGTATGAACATGAACACATCTGACATTTAATTTTTAAAATAAATCTTTAAAGTAACTTCAACTACCTTACTTCTTGATTCTCATTACAGCCCAATGGAGTAGATAGGTCCTGGGAGACCTCTTACAATCCTTCCTTTTCTTTAAACCTCATCTAATCAAGTAGCGTATCCTGCTCATTGGTCATCCTAACACTATTTTTAAATTGACACCCAAGCTGCTTCTAAAGTCCACTATTTCAATTGCCTAAGAAATAAAATTAAGCACATATGCACTGGGAAGTGATAGAATAAAAAGACTGGCAGGAAGAGCTGACAGTTACATAGGTATATAATAAAGCCAAATATTTGTTATAAATATGATTATTAGCTAGCTTGCAAATATAAAATAATTGTTCTAGGAAAAGAAACACCATACTATAAAAAATATATAATCCTATAACATAATGTCTATGTTAATAATGATAAAGATGGGAGGAAGGGAGAGAAAGGAGAGAGATAGATTGTCTTGGTGGTAGTATAATAGGGCTAAATTTCTAACCTTAAATTGCAGTGTAGGGAAGGAGAGAATAGGAAATTAAAATAAGGGCTATCACTACATTGAGGCACTGGAGATACAAATGCACAATAAAATTTCAAAGATTAAATTGGAATGACACTGGCAAGTGTAGACAGATCTTTGAAAAGTACAGAACAATACTCAGAAACAAAAGCAAGAATATACATACGAGTTCAACCTATGTTAAAGATAGCACTTCAAATTAGTGGAAAAAGAATTTTATTTTTAATGGTGTTAGGACAACTGATTAACTGTTTGGAAAAAGTTTAAAGGAGATATAGCTACATAATAAACATAAAAATAAATCTCTAGTGAATAAAACACTTAAATACCATTGAAGAAAGGATGATCTTTTGAGTAAACAGGTTCAGTATAATTATCAATGTGGAGAAAATGAAACTAGATTCACACTTCATTTCAAACATAAAAATCAATTTTAGATAGAACATAAACTTAAATGTGAAAGTAAAAATTCTAAAGGACATAAGATAACATATAAGAGGACATATCTGTGACTTCAGAATAGGTAAGAACTTTTCAAACAAGGTCTTAATGAGTACACCATACAGAATAAAACTGATACCTTTTATTATATTAAAATTAAGAATATCCTCAAAAGATTTCTAGCCCTGACCGGTTTGGCTCAGCGGATAGAGCATCAGCCTGCGGACTCAAGGGTCCCAGGTTCAATTCTGGCCAAGGGCATGTACCTTGGTTGCGGGCACATCCCCAGTAGGGAATGTGCAGGAGGCAGCTGATCAATGTTTATCTCTCAACGATGTTTCTAACTTTCTATCCCTCTCCCTTCCTCTCTGTAAAAAATCAATAAAATAT
Organism: Murina feae; assembly: GCA_004026665.1. Lineage (NCBI taxonomy): Eukaryota > Metazoa > Chordata > Mammalia > Chiroptera > Vespertilionidae > Murina > Murina feae. Next base: position 33,446 of record PVJC01002864.1, read on the forward strand.
ATTTAAAAAAAAAAAGATTTCTAAAGAGTGAAGAAAAACAAGAGTGGAGGAGTGATCTGTAATATGCAAATAACATCTATAAGTCAAGTAAGAGTAAAAACAACAACAAAATAGGCACAAATAAGCTATTCACAGATGAGGAAACATAGATGGCAAACTAAAAATGAAAACATACATAACCATATTAGTAATTAAAAATATAAACTAAAACCACAATGAGCCCTAGCCCGTTTTGCTCAGTGGATAGAGTGTCAGCCTGCAGACTGAAGGGTCCCAGGTTCAATTCTACTTGAGGGCACATGCCCGGATTGCAGGCTCAATCCCCAGTAGGGGGCATGAAGGAGGCAGCCAATCAATAATTCTCTCTCATCATTGATGTTTCTATCTCTCTCACTGTCCCTCAGCCTTCTTCTCTGAATTCAATAAAAATATTAAAAAAAACTACAATGAGATGCCATATAATAGTCTCCAGATTGACAAAAATCTTTTAAGTCAGATAAAACAAAGATTTGTGAATGAAGTGAAGCAAAGAACATATGACTGAAAAGAATAATTCACACAACTGCTTTAAAAAATAATTTGCTATTAACCAGTGAAGTTTTAACACAGTAATTCTATACTTTAGTACAGATTATAGGATTCTTATAGATGAGCATCAGGAGGTACATGAAGATGTTCATTAGAAGCTTAGATTGTAATAACAAGAACCTGAAAACATGGCACCAATGTCCATCAATAGTAAAGTGAATAAGTAAATAAATTATCATTCAGAAGTATAAAGGAATTATTGCTAAGCATAGAAATGGATGTTGTGCCAAAAAAATAAATGGATGTTGTGCCAAAAGAATAAATCCCACAAAGCAAATAAATATGGTAAAAGCAAAAGATAAAACAATAAGTATATTTAAAATATATATATATTTAGTAAATTACAATGAAAAGCAAAGGAACACTAATTCTCCAGGATGTGCCTGGAGGAGGTTTTCTAAGATACTATTAAGATTTTATTCTCTATTTATTAAGTTGTGTAAGTATTCTAGTGTTCATCTTATTATTTTTAAACTTCATGTGTTTGTTGTATATTTTCTAATAAACATTTGAAATAGTTATCCTATATCATAAAAGGGTAATATGCAAATTGACCCTAATGGCAGTATGATGGGGAACGACCAGTTGCTATGATGCATACTGACCGCCAGGAGACAGAAGCCCATGCAGGAGCTGCCCCCTGGTGGTCAATGTGCTCCCACAGGGGTAGCTCTGCTCAGCCACAAGCCAGGCTGACGGCTGCACGCACAGTGGCGGGTGGGCCTAAGCTATCAGTTGGACAACCCCCAAGGGCTCCTGGGCTGCCAGAGGAATGTCTGACTGCCAGCTTAGGTTTGATCCCCCAGGGAGCGGGCCTAAGCCAGCAGGTGGACAACCCTCGGAGGGTCCTGGACTGCAAGAGGACAAGAGCCAGGCTGAGGCACTCCCCCAGCCAACTGCACTAATTTTCGTGCACCAAGACTCTAGTATAATAATAAAAAGATTAAAAAACTGGATAAAAATATAGGTGAAAGCTGAGTAGAGAGCCAGGTATATCGCCCGGTACATCACCAGATACTGCGATGAGGAATATGATATACCACATGCTATGTTAAATATTAACTTTCATTTTCTTCACATTGTATTGTGAACCCAATTAGAGAAAGATTTGTAATAGTTAGGTTAAAATGAAAACAATAAACAACTGAATTCCAGTTGTGGAATTCAGATATATAATAAGCAACTAAACAAAAATCACTCTATTGGTTTTGAAAATCAACATATTCTTTAGTATTACTTTTAATAATTCAGTAATTTTATTTCTGTGCCTTTTCTTTTCCCTTTACTTGCTTTCCTAAACTTCCACTGTCCTCTTTTAGTTCTGATAGCTTAAAATATATTTCAGGTATCACATCCTTCAGGAAACTTTGCATGAATCTTCCACTCCCACCCCATGATCATGCCCCCAACCTAAGCACTATTGTCAATCTAGTACATCTCTCCCTTATTGTGTTCCTAGGGTAAAGATCATGTATTGCTGATTCTCGTATCCCAAGTACCTAGCACAGTGCTGTTCAATACTTAATGAAATGTTTAACAACTTATTGGTTGAGGTATCCTATCTAACAAGAGTAATATGCAAATCAGGTGTCATTCCGTGACAAAGATGGCCGCCCCCAGAGCCACAAGATGGCAGCGCCCAGTCCTGCTCAGCCTCGCCACTGAAGTGGTCAGGCCTGTTAGCCAGGCAGGTGACGGGGGAGGCGGGGGCCCGAGGGGTGGAACAGGAGATCAGAGGGGGCTGGAAGTCCCCTGCCCAGGCCAGGGGCCTTCGCCAGAGGCCACAGGAATGGGTAAAAATGGAGCCAGTGATCATAGGGGGCAGGGGCAGAGCTGGCAATCGGAGGGGTATAAGGGTGCCCTACCCAGGCATAAGGCCTGGGCCAGAGGCCTCAGGCCTGGGCAGGGGCAAGGCCGGAGATTGCAGGGGCCTGGGCTCCGCAGAGCCAGTGATCAGAGGGGCAGGGGCGAAGCCTGTGATTGCAGGGGTCTGGGCACCAGTGGAACTGGCAAAGCAGGGGTCTGGGGGTCCCCTGCCCAGGCCTGCAGCCTTGGCCAGAGGCTGCCAGTGGGGCAAGGGCAGAGCCGGCAATGATAGGGGGCAGGATCAGAGCTGGTGATCACAAAGGCCTGGGCTCTGTGAAGCCGGCATTTGGAAGGGCATGGGGTCCCCTGCCCAGGCCTGCATCCTCGGCCAGAGGTTACAGGCCTGGGTAGGGGTAGAGCTGAGATGGGAGGGGAAGGGGTGGAGCCAGTGATCGTAGTGAACTACAGAGGAAACACCTTTTCTGACTGCTCATTGGCTAAGCTCCCTGTATGCCACTGGTAATATTCTTAGTAACTTGAGTAATAAGAATCCAAAAAGGCAATCTAGGGTTTTTCCACCACACTCCAGGAGAAAAAAAATGAAGGTCTACTGCTGAAGGGCTAAGAAATGTCATATCCTGCCCTAGCCGGTTTGGCTCAGTACATAATGCCTCCGTCTGCTGACTGTAGGATCTGGGTTCAAATCTGACCAAGGGCATGTACCTAGGTTGCAGGCTCCTCCCTGGCCGGGGCCCAGGTCAGGGCATATGCAGGAGGAAACCAATCAAAGTGCTCCTCTCACTTTGATGTTTCTCTCTGTTTTTCCCTTCTCTTCCACATTCTCTAAAATTCAATGGAAACATATCCTCAGATGAGGATAAAAAAAAAAAGTCATATCCTATGAAAGATACATCTTGAAAATGCCTAAAGAAAGTTGTCATTTCTTCATGGTGAAGGGACTGGAGTCCGTGTTGATGAAAACACCTTGGTGGCTGCGGTGACTGACAGTGGCTGCAGCAGCGGGGTGATGGGGCTGGTGGCTTCCCCTAATTAGCCTGATCACCTCCCACACAGGGAGGCCAGATTTTAGCTTAGGCCCGCTCCCCAAGTGATCAGGGAGCAGGCCTAAGCCATCAGTAGGACACCTCCTGGGGGCTCCCTATATGTGAGAGGGGGCAGGCTGGGCTGAAGAACCCCCGCCCCCAGTGCATGAATTTGTGCATCGGGCCCCTAGTATTTTTTATAACTTCTATAAAAATATCACTTGGTTAGCCAACAATGGGATCATAAACTTACCAAAGATAGTTAATCAAGTTTGATGTAGACTCTTTTTGGCAATCTATAATAATGAAAGCATAATATGCTAATTAGACCAGACATCCTTCTAGACAAAGCTGAGGCTGCGAGGGAAGCCCAGGTCCCGGTTGCCTGCTGGTGGCCAGAGGGAAGCCCAGGTCCTGGGTGTGGGAGGAAAGCCCAGGTCCCAGGTGCCAGAGAGAAACGGTGCCGGCAGCCATGGGAAGGAAAGCCTACTCTTCCACACATTTCATGCATCAGGCCTTTAATGAAATATAAGTTACACCAATCTGCTCAGAGGCCATTGTTTAGTGCTGATGCTGTATTTAAATACATAGTTGATGTCACCCTCTTCTGAGTATATTCCATATTCCCAATCAAATCAAGCATATTTAAGTGTATTTAATCTATTAATGTACATAAGATAACACAAAACAAAAGATATTACCTAAATCACTGGATTTATAATACAGTTATAAAATTTCTCTTATTTAGAAAAACATACTCTTTTGATCACATATAAATCCACTTACATGTAACTAGAAGCCAGTGCAGAAATTCGTGCATGGGTGGGGTCCCTCAGTATGGCCTGGAGGGATCGGGCCGAGAACGGCAGTGGAATGCCACCTGCTGCTCCTGCCTGCTGCTGCCACTCATACTGGCCCCGCTCCACCTGCTGCGGGCCTGCGCCCAGTCAGTCCTGATTGGGAGAGGCTCGCACCTCCACAGCGGCGCTTGCCAGCCATGAGCCCTGAATCTGGAGCCCATCCTAAGGGGAACAGGGGGGACGGAACACAATTGGCCCTCTGGCTGGGCAGTGGGACACCTTGGTGGCCTGGGATCTGGATCCATCCCGCTAACATTCATGGCAGTTGTCGAGAGTCACCTGGAGGCCGCTTTTATATCATTTCTTCCTTGCAGAGCATCTAGGGAGTGGAAGTAGCAGCAGTGCCCGAGGCTGACTTCCAAGAGGATGGTGGTTCCAATCCATCGGTGCCTGGACCATTCTCTGGAGATTGGACCTGCAGGACTACTGAGGGAGTGAGTGGTTGCTGCTGGGCTAGTGGGCCACAGGGACAGGTCAGTCAGCTGAGTGGCACTCCCACTACCACTAGGGGGCACTGACCACCAGGAGGCAGTTCCTGCATTGAGCATGTGCTCTCTGGTGGTCAGTGAGCATCATAGTGACCAGTCAACCGGTCGTTTGGTTGCTTACGCTTTTATATATACAGATAGAGTACTTGGAACTAGTGTATATTACAACAGCAGTACCAACCTTTTGAACCTCACAGACCACCAGTGGTCCTCAGACCACCAGTTGGCAACTATTATATTAGAACATATAAATAAAGAAAGTGAAGTAATCATATCTTTGCCAATATTCTTAATATTAAAATTAAATGATGTAAGTTATCACTTCTCTAATAGTGATTTATATTCAATGTTATTTATACCAGAACATATTTACAAAATCAACTACCTATACATTCTTTAACAGGTACATAAGTAACATCAGGTTTCAGTGACAATGGTTCAGTCTGATGATTAAAACAGTAACAGTATTTTCAGATCACAACAGTGTCAATAATAAGTTTCCCAGAAACTCTTAATCAGCTTGACTTATTTCTTTAACCACAAAATAAACCAGAGACTCCAGTGTAAAGCAAATGATAACCCTATCACTAACAATCTGGCTAAACAGATTTTCTTTTAAGTCCTAAGAATGAAGAAATAAACTAAAGCTAAACCTTTCTTTTAGATAATTAGATATCTACTTTGTGGAGTCAATATACAACCTCAATAACATCCTTCATTTGGAAAGGTGCTAAAAATTACACTAAATGCAATATAAAAGTGTGCCATGCTCGCACAGCCAAGGGTGTGGTGAGCCTGAGGAGGGGTGGTGAAGGATTAAAAAAAGACAGCCAAAGAGATTATAGCTGGGGTTTAGTGGATCTCCTGTGCCTGGATGAGTCCACAGAGAAGGATCCAGTCAGCAAGGTGAGGCTTTATTTTATAGTCAGAGAAAAACAAGGAAGTGGTCAACATAATTACAATGTTGTGAGTTTCACTTGTTTTGGCAGCACTTGCTGCATCTCCCACAGCCCATTAGCTAGCTAGGGAGAATCTAGGGCACGGCCATAAGGTCAAGCTTAACTATGCTAAGAGGGCTGTGCCTTCTAAGCTGGGACTTGTTTGTGGCTCTGCCATAGGTCAATCTGAGGCTTAACTCTAGAGCCGCTCCCTATATAAAAGATGGCAAAAAAAAAAATAAGGCTGTGTATGGGTGTGTGTTAGGGTACACATTTGTTTTAGAACAGATATAAAATTAATAAACCACAAATCATTTGGTGGGGCCGGTAACACAAAAGAAGGAACAGTTAAGGAACATTAAATGGTTTCACAGTTTTGAAGTGCTCTTTATATGTTTAGTAAGCTTCATTTATGCTAAAATTAAGGTCAAAACCATTCAAAAATCAGGAATAAACACCACCACATTACTGAAAATTGAAATATTATAATTACCCCCAATGCATCAAAAACATCTACAAAATTAATTCCTTTAAAGTGGTGAAATTTTGAAGTGGTTTATAATATGTAACAAAAATTGTCATATAACATCATATAAAATAACTCATACCAAGAATCCTATATAATCCTATCCTATATAATAAAAGGGTAATATGCAAATTGACTCTAACCAGTCACTATGACACGCACTGAATACCAGGGTCAGTGCAGGAGCTGCCCCCTGGTGGTCTGTGCGCTTCCACAGGGGTAGCACTGCTCAGCAAGAAGCCGTCAGTTGGACATCCCCCAAGGGGTCCCAGACTGCGAGAGGGCGCAGGCCAGGCTGAGGGACCTGCTCTCCTCGCACCCACTGAGTGCAAGAATTTTCATGCACCAGGCCTCTAGTTATGATATAAAGTGAGGTTCTCAAAGTAGGAAGTATCACACTCCTTGACTTCAAATTATTAATACAAAGCTACAATAAGCAAAATGGTATAGTAATGGCAGAAAAACAGACACACAAATGGGGACAGAATTGAGAGTCAAGAAATAAACCCATAAATATATGGGCCAGTAATTTTTGACAAAGGAATCCAAAGCATTCAGTGGTGTTGGGAAAACTATAAAGCCACATGCAAAAGAATGACTCTAGTGTGCATATGAGACCACAGACATAAATTAACTCAAAATGGATTAAAGACTTGAATATTAAGGACTGAAATGAAAAACTACATAGAAGAAAATGCAGGTACAAAATGTATGGACCTTTATCTCTGAGTGGTTTTTGGAACTTCATGCCAAAGCAAATGAAGTTAAAAAAAAAATGAAAGGGACTACATCAAACTAAAATGTTTTTTAGCAATAGTAAAAAAAATCACCAATAAAATAAGCAACTAACTGAATGGAAGAAGGCAAATGACACCTTAATTAGGGGTTAATATTGAAAATATTTAAAGAATCCATACAACTCAACAACAAAAATAAACAAACAATTGAATTAAAAAAGGGCACAGGACCCGAATAGACACTTCTCCAAGAAAGATATATACAACGCTAATAAATATTTGAAAAGATGCTCAACATCACTAATTATAAAGGAAATGCAAATTATAATCCAAATGAGATAACAACTCACACTGTTAGAATAGTTAGTATCAATAAGACAAGAAATAACAAGTGTTGGAGAGGATGTGGAGAAAATGAAACCCTCTCACACTGCTGGTGGGAATGTAAATTGGTGGCACTCTGGACAACAGCATGGAGGTACCCCAAAAATTTAAGAATAGAGCTACTATATGACCCAACAATCCCTCTTCTAGGTATCTATTTTAAAAAATTGAATACACTTATTTGTAGAGATATATGTATCCCTATGTTCATTGCAGCATTATTCACAACTAGAGACCCAATGCATGAAAATTCGGGCAAGAGTAGGCCTTCCTTCCCCCAGCATTGGCTTTCCTCCGGCACCTGGGATCCGGGCTGGCTTCCCTCCAGCTCCGGCTTCATCAGGAATGACGTCTAAAAGATGTCTGGCCTAATTAGCATATTATCCTTTTATTATTGTAACTAGGGGCCTGGTGCACAAAATTTGTGCACTCGGCGGGGGGGGGGGGGGGTTGAGGGGTCCCTCAGCCTGGCCTGTGCCCTCTCACAGTCTGGGACCCCTTGGGGGATGTCCACCTGCTGGCATGCCTGGCCAGCCTGGGTGAGGGGCTGATGGCTGTTTGTAGGCTGGCCAAGCCCCCCAGTGGGAACCCTCACCCCATGGGGATGTGGCCAGCCTGGGTGAGGAGCTGAGGGCTGTTTTCAGGCTGGCCACAGCCCCTTCAGGTTTTGGGTCCTTACTGGGGTACCTGGCCAGCCTGGGTGAGGGGCTGAGGACTGTTTGCAGGCTGCCCACAGCTCCCATTGACCCAAGGTCCCAGCAAGGCCGCTGGCAGAAAGGAGGTTTCTGGGGTTTATTTAACTTCTATAATTGAAATGTTGTTGCTTTAACCAGAGGCCACGTCGGGTTTCCCCTGACATCCCAGGCTCCTAGAGCTTCCTTGAGCCCAAGGCTGGAAGCAGGTCTCTGGGGTTATTTATCTTCTATAATTGAAACTTTGTTGTGGAAACTTTGTTGCCACAGCCAGTCTAGGCAGACAGGAACCTTAGCTTCCTGCATCACCTGGGCAAGCCTCCTGCTTGTTCCAGCTCCATGGCTGCCGGCCGCCATCTTGGCTGGGTTAATCTGCATATAATTGCTCTGATTGGCTGGTGGGCATGGCTTGGCTGGTGGGCATGGCTTAGGTGTCTTGGAGTGATGGTTAATTTGCATATTACTCTTTTATTAGATTAGATTATTATAGGTAGCCAAGATATAGAAACAGCCAAAGTGTCCTTTAATAGATGATTGGATAAAGAGGATGTGGTACATATATACTATGGAATATTACTCAGCCATAAAAAGATGAAATATTACCATCTGTGGCAATATGGATGGATCCTGAGAGTATAATGCTAAGTAAAATAAATCAGATGTGAAAAAACAAGAACTTACAATTTCATGCATATGTGGAATATAAAACAAAAAGCTATAAATTAACAAACTAAAGAAATATATAAATAAAATAACAGATCCACAGATAGAGACAACAGAATGGTGCTTACCAGAGGAGAATGGGGGTGGGGGTGGGTGGGAGGACAAAGAGGGTATAGGGGGTCAAATACAGTAGAAGAAAACTAGGCTTAGTGGGAACCACAAAATAGAGTATTCAAAAGTCATATTATAAAGTTGTTCACCGGAAATTTATATGTTATTAACCAATGTTATCCCAATACATTTAATAAAAATTAAAAATATTGAGATTCTCATCGCTATAAGTTGGATTTAATAAGGTAGTTATCAAACTTTAAAATTCAACATGCTCTATAATTAGTCATTTAAGTATCTAAACTTTACTATTAATGCTATATTAATAGTTGTGAAAGGACCCTTAGAGTCCTCACTGAAAAATACATTTTCCCATTCTAGTACTCTTACAACAATACACATGAACTACTTCAAAATATTTACCACAATCGGCCTAATATCAGAGTTGCTTATGAATATTTTAGCCTCCCTATGGGATTATGAGTGAGCCCCACGGAGAACAAGAATTCTGGCTTTTCTATGCCCATATCACACAAAAGGCTGGGCAAGTATGACATTTTGTAAATAGGGCTCAACTGAACTGCAATGCAAAGAGATCCATTGTAGGTGGTGCCACTCAACAGGAGATTATGTATATGTATATGTATATGTATATGTATATGTATATGTATATATTTTTTTCCAGTTTCAAGATATGTTTGATATCCTGGCTAATTTCATGTGCTTTAAGTAGAAACTTCATTCTCCTTCCATTTTTTATCTTTAGTATCTATCACTTGGGTCTTGGTACAAAAATCAATGAAGGTACAGTGACAAAATACAACCTATTACTGATAATTATATTTTTATCATACTAACTAGAGGTCTGGTGCACATAACTTTGTGCACTCAATGGGAAGAGGGGGGTCCCTCAACCCGGCCTGTGCCCTCTCACAGCCTGGGACCCCTTAGGGGATGTCCACCTGTTGGCTTAGGTCCGTTCTCCAGGGGATTGGGCCTAAGCTGGCAGTCAGACATCCCTCTGGCAGCCAGGGAGCTCTCAGGGGATATCTATTTGCCAGTGGGAAGCAGGCCTAAACTGCAGTCAGACATGCTTAGCGCTGCTGAGGTGGGACTCCCCCCCCCCCCCCACTCTGAAGGGCCTGTGGTCAGCCTGGCTTGTGGCTGAGCAGAGCTCCCCCAGTGGGAGCACACTGACCACCAGAGGGCATCTCCTGCATTAAGCATCTGCCCCCTAGTGGTCAGTGTGTGTCATAGTGACCAGTCATTCCCAGTCGTTCTACTGTTAGGGTCAATTTGTATATTACCCTTTTATTATATAGGATTACACTTCTATTATATAGGATAGAGGCCTGGTGCATGGGTGGGGACCAGCTTGTTTGCACTGAAGGGTATCTTGGATCCGAGTAGGGGTCCTGCTGTGGTGCCTGGCCAGCCTAGGTGAGGAGCTGATGGCTGTTTGCAAGCTGGTCAAGCCCCCCCAGAGGGGACCCCTCATCCCAAGGGGTGTGGCTAGCCTGGGTGAGGGGCTAAGGGTTGTTTTTAGGCTGGCCACATCCCCTTCACAGTGGGGGTCTCTACTGGGGTGCCTGACCAGCATGGGTGAGGAGCTGATGGTCATTTTCAGGCTGGCCACAACCCTTTAGGGTGGGGGTTCCCACTGGGGTACCTAGACAGCCTGGGTGAGGGGCTGATGGCTGTTTTCAGGCTGGCCAAGCCCCTAAGCAGGTACCTTCACCCCATGGGGGTGTGGCCAGCCTGAGTGAGGGACTGGTGGTCATTTTCAGGCTGGCCACACCCCCCAATGACCCAAGCTCCCTGCCTTTCCTCTTTTTTTTTCTTTTTCCAGCAGGCGGGCTAGATGCAGGTATCTGAGATTTATTTATCTTCTATAATTGAAACTTTGTAGCCTTGAGCGGAGGCCAGGTCTGGCTGGAAGCCTCTCCTTGAGCAGCCACAGCTGGCTGGAAGCAGGTATCTGGGACTTATCTTCTATAATTGAAACTTTGTAGCCTTGAGTGGAGAAGAGGCCCAACCAGGGCAGGAGGGAAGCTTGGCTTCCTCCATTGCTGGGGGCAACCCAAGCCTCCTGCTCGCTCTGGCTCCATGGCCGCCGCCATCTTAGTTGGGTTAATTTGTATACTTACTCCTGACTGGCTGGTGGGCGTGGCTTGTGGTTGTAGTGGAGTGACAGAATGATGGTTAATTTGCATTTTTCTCTTTTATTAGTGTAGATAGTTATTTTAGGTATCTTAAAAGTGCCAAAATATTTTTAAAGTAAGAGGCATTATGCAAACAATGAGGACACTTAGGGACCAACATCTCAATTTAATACACTTATTTAGTCAATACTTCCTAGAATTACTATCTAGAGATCTACTTCTTCTCAATAACATCACATATGATACTGGAAAAAATTCAAACCTGCTCTCAATGTGGTTATTGAGGAGTCACTACCTGCCAAGCTGTAGGCAACTGATCTTTGTATAATTTATGGGGTCAAATATGGGATAAAATGTAAGAAAAAAATTAACCTTCATATCACCTCTACTAGGGCTATCCCACAAGGCCATATACATAGTCCACACACAGCACAATTCTAGGGGGTGCCAGATAAGAATTATGTCTCTTTAGAGTTGTGTAATGTGGCAGGCCTATTCGATACCATATTCCTTCTATCTATAACACAATCAATTCTGAAAGATACCAATGTTTTATGTACCATCAAGAAAAAAAAGTCACCAAATAATCCATAATGTGCCCTTAAATTTTAATATGCATCTCTAATTCAGAGATGTTAAAATGTGATAAAAAGCTTTAAAATCAATGAAAAAAGGTAATATATGTAATCTTTGACTGAGCTATATATGCACAAGTAATAGCGTTTCTCTGATGGCATTACTGTATATGCATGCTGCACAAAAATTCTGAGGGAATTTTTTTTACTCTCTGTGTGAAATCAAAACAAAGAACATTAATTATAGTTATCATAATTCACATATAATGCATCAAGATTTTCAAATTTACATTGTTCCTCTTAGTTCTTAAAATAGATTATGTTAGAAATATTGTTTCAAGTAACTTTTAGGTTTAAATCTAAATTACTTAATGCCCACTTATCCTTTTCCCTGCTTAATAATCTACACACACACACACACACACACACACTCTCTCTCTCTCTCTCTCTCTCTCTCTCTCTCTCTCTCTCTCTCTCTCTCTCTCTTTTCCCTCAATCCACATCAACACCATCAGCTACAAAGGACAGAGAAGCCACTTCTGAATAGGAATATAGGAAAAAATCCTGTTTCTAATATGATAATTTCAATAACCAGAATGGTAAATAGAACAACCTAAATACCAGTACCAGCTTTGTCACTAATCATAGTGCAATTCTGAACAAATTCTATAATTTTCCTTAATCTCAGTTCCTCTACATCTAGAAATAAACTAGTTGAACTTGTTATGTCTCTAAAAAATACCTACCAAGTTTCAGTTATTATCTTTTGGCACCTTATTCTGGTAGAATCCTTCTCTTATAAGTAATATTATTATTCCTAAATGTACTCTTTATATAAAACAGTAAACAAATATGGGCTGATTGAATCATATACATTCCTTTTAATTGGAGAAAAAAATATGCCTCACTGCCAAAAATTTACAATAGCAGCATTGTATAAAGCCTGATTTCCTCTTCTCAATAATATGGAAACTTCAAGCATATCAACATTTGCATCACGGGGGTGCCAGAAGAAGAAGAGAGAGTGATCAAGGAATTGAAAACCTATGTGAAAAAATAACAACAAAAAACTTCCCTAACTTGGTGAAGGAAATAGACATACAAGTCTAGGAAACACAGAGAGTCCTAAACAATATGAACTGAGAGAGGCCCTCATCAAGACACATCATAAATAAAGTGCCAAAGGGTAATGACAAAAGGAGGTCACACAAGATTGTGAAATGATTTTTCAAAAGAAACTTTACGGACCAGAAGGATTTGGCAAGAAATATTCAAAGTGATGGAAAGCAAGAACCTATCATCAAAATTACTCTATCCAGCAAAGCTATCATTTAGAATTGAAGGACATATAAAGAACTTCCCAGAAAAAAAAAAAAAAAAGCTAAAGGAGTTCATTACCACCAAACCAGTAACACATGAAATGTTAAAGGGTCTTCTTTCTTTAAGAAGAAGGGAAAAATAAAGATTAAAAAAATATGAATAATAAAAAGGCAATAAAAACCTACCAACAATTGAATCTAAAAAACAAAATAAATGAACAAGAAGAACAAAAATAGATTTATAGATCAGAGAGCATTTGACAACTGCCAGATGGAAGGGGTGTTGGAGGGTTGGGTGAAAAAGGTGAAGGGATTAAAAAGTACAAATCAATAGTTACAGAACAGCCACTATGTATGATATCAGATGGGTGAGAGATTTACTGGGCTGATCACTTAATAAATTGTTTAATGTGTAATCACTGTGTTGTACACCTGAAATAAATATAATATTGTATGTCAACTGTGATTAAATAATAAAAATTATTTAAAAGCAAAAATCAAAAAAAAAGGAAAAAAGAATTTAAGCATGTAAACGGATCCTGAGACCTAATGGTTTGAGAAGCATCAATTATAAACCATTTGGGATAGACCTCACTCAGCCATAATTCTCCATAGTTCCCAAGGAAATGGGTGTATGGAGGAAAGAAAACAGAAAGGGGATATACAGATATTCCACTGGCTTTCATATGTTAATTTATCTCATTACTCCTTACAACAGCCTAATAGTTATGATTATTCCTATTTTACAGATGTAGACACTGAAACTCAGAGAAGAGTGGTGACTTGCACAAAATCATAGCTTGTAAGTGACAAAATTAAGATTATAGCATGAATCTCTGTGATTCTAAAGTCCTTATTCTTTCCATTGCATCATATTTATGGCAGAATTCACACATCAAAACTGGCCAATGGCCAATTAAAATTCATAAATGCAGAGATTTGGTTTGCTATTTTGTCTTAAATCTAAAGACCTAATTATTTTACTGATTTCCTTTTTTTAATCACTTTATTGGGGTGCCATTGGTTCACAAACCTTATACGTTTCAAGTGTACAACTCAACAAAACATCACTTGCACACTGCACAATGTGCCCACTGTCCAAAGTTAAGTCACTTTGGATCCCCATATCCCCCCTTTGCCCACCTCTGCCTACTCTCAATCCCTTCATTCATTCAGCCTACTCCCAATCCCTTCTTTCATTCAGCCTCTGGATATGCCCTTGGCTGGAAATCGAACCTCTGACCCTTTGGTGTACAAGCTGATGCTCTAACCATTGTACCAGGGCAGACTCTACACTTTTAATCTCACCTCAACACTATTTCTCCACAATGGGTATGATTCTGAAAGTTATTCAGACATAAAAACAGAAATAAAAATACTTATCACAATCTGCCTTAAATGACTATAGGCTTTAAGTTCTTTGAAAAAATGTAAAACCTTAGAATGTGAAATATCCCCCCCAAATAAAAAGGATAATATGCAAATTGTCCCCTCGGGAGTACAACCAACTAAGAGTTCGACCGAGTGGGAGTTTGACCGCTAACTATGACATGTGCTGTCCACTGGGGGCAGCCTAGAACAAAGAAAGGCCCCAACCGGCAGTTGGCAACCAGGCCTAGGGACGAATTTCATGCACCGGACATCTAGTATTTAAAATAATAAATTCTTATATTGATTATTAAGTTACTAGTCAACACGTTCAACACCCAGCATGTTTTGTCTTCCTGACGGAAAATATAGTGTCAGTCACTGGTGACTGACTGGGTGCTTAAGGCTATTTTTCTTTCCAATTATATTTAAAGAGATTTTGGACTAAGGGGAAAAAATGAAAGAGAGAAAAGATGTAGTGTAATTAGGGTATTCAGTTTCTGAGGAAAGCAAAATCCAATATGAACAGCAGCAACCCCTTGTGGTCTGAGGAAGAAAAATAGTGTATCTATAATTATGGGGGTGAAAATATGTTTTTAAAAAGAATATATGTACATATTTAGCCATTTGACTCAGTTCTCAACCCAACACATTAAAAAAACAGATGCTTTAAAAAATGATCTGTTGGCAAGATGCTTGTTAAAATTTTATCTGTTGAAATATTAAAATTCATTATGAATTAATTAACACATTATACAAAAATAAAATATTTTTGTTATATCGTTTTACAAAGTACTATAACCAGTGGTGATTAACACTAGAAATTTTGTGTATCTTGATATGTATTGCTCAAAAAGAAACTAAATTTATAGGATTACCACTGAATTGATGACATTTTCTGTCTTCACTCTTGAATTCAGTTGGCAGATGTTTTCAAGAACAAAAAATTCTGTCTTATTACAAAACATATTAAGCAGGTTTTCATGCCAGGAATGTCTGACATGATGTTTATTGCCTAGACCAAATCAATCCCCTTATTAAGCCATAATATATGCCAGAAAGTACATTATTTCATATTTAAGGAAAGTTTCCACATGAATCAAGCATTGCTCCTAATACATTAGAAATGTGCTATATAATCCAATAGTGAGTCATAGCTATTTATACTCATTTTGTAAATTAAAAAAAAATACTTTGCTAACCTTATGATTTTAGACCTGGATTCTACTTTACTTATTCCTGTACATACTAGACATTTGTCAAAATTTGAAAAGAAATTTTGTTTATTTACTGAATTCCAGAAAAAAGGAAAATTCAAATACTTGTATAGACTAGGAAAATAAAAATGGTCCCAGAGGTTAAATAATCATTATTGTAATAAAAATAAGTTGAATTTTGTTGCAAAAACATCAGATAGGAAGTACTCCAGTGGCATTAGCACGGAAGAGAAGTGGCATAGAGGAGAAGACAAGATATTTATCAGCCTTCACCAATATTTTGGACATAACCCAAATCAGAACATCAAAAACATATTTTTTTTAAAGAAAGCTTCAGTTTATTAGAGTTAGCTGTTTCGGAACAATTGCAAAATTCACATGAATCCTGAAAAAATCCGTCAGAAAACTAGACACCATGTATCTTGATGTTAAGGAATAAGATTTTTGTGATGGATGTCAACAAGCAATCAATTCATAAATATTTGAGTATCTTCAATGTGTAATGCCAGGCTCTGCCAAGATTCCTATTCTGTGAATGTTTCCTCCACATATGAATTTTTCCTTGTGTGGCCATATAATTTCCTCCCCCTCCACTTAAAGCATTTAAAAAAAATGCTCTGATCTAATCATCCTCCTTTACTTCCCATCACCATAGCCCATAACTAAGTCTCTTAGGGAAGAGACAATAAAACAGTTTTAACCCAATTATCTCATAGACTGGCCTCAAATTACTTTTGTGTATATTCACCTATGTGGAATACAAACTATAAAATTCTCCTAATTGTTCTTTCTTAGTTGGAGTACTTGTCTTTCTATGGTCTCGTTTGATACCAGGATAACCCTCGTTTCTATACTGTAGGTCACATTATCTAGGTAACTCTAGAGTAAGGCCTAGTCTTTTTGTTCTGGTCTCTTTTCAGGGGATTGGATTCTAAGTGTGGGTATAGTATCAGTTCCTCACTTCCTCATAGTATGCTCTTTACTAGTGTGAAAACTGGCTCATATCTACTTATTCTTAAGGTTTGGCATGCAATTCCAAAATCTATAAAGCATGCTCAACGATCTAGAGGGTTCTGGGAAGATTTAATGGAAAAGCATGAAAACTAAATTGGTAATATTAATAATATTATGAGACACAGACAATGTTTTAAGATAGCACATGACAAATTCCATATAAGTTAACTAAACATAACTTCTAAGAATTATATTAAGGTGAGGTTACTAATTATGGTGAGTGGAGAATATGAGGTATCAACTTGGAACTATAAGATAGATAGAGTCGGATTAAGTGGAAGTAATAGGAAGCAAATTTACAGATCCTTGAATGCACAAAGTGTATATAGGGTAAAGCAAGTACAGCAGTCTGCCTGTATTCTTATCGGCAAGTGTGTAAAACAGAAATAGCAGTAGGTCAGAATAAAATATTTCCATTTTCATCCATAATTTTAGCACCAAGATGATGTAGCTTAAAAGGAAAACAGAAAATCCAACTTTTACATATTCAGATGAAAATGTATAGATCAATCAAGGTATAAATATATCTTGACATACTTTTTACCATTAATTTTTAGAATTTATTCTAAGCCACTTGATCAGGGAGCAACCATGTAGCATACTTTAATAATTCAGGGCATATTTTAAAAAGCAGTAGTGGTTTGGGATTTTAATCCTGGCTCCAACACATTATTAACTAAAAATTTATTGTTAAGGTCCTACTCTACAAATATTCATTATGAAGGTTCTGTTCTAGGCTCTGGGGATGCGGCAGTCAACAAAACAGATTAACTACCTGCTCTCATGAAACTAAGTTTTGATCCACAGTTTCCTCATCTGTAAAATTAAATCAATATTAGTGATCCTATTAAAAGAGAAAACATATTTTAATATAATACAATATATTTATTATTTCTACATTATAAATATATTACATGTAAATTGTTTATAGACATTTAATGGTGTCTATTAAAGTGATAACTGGTTAAAATTTATATAACAATCACATGTATTACTCTATCATATCATGATTTCATTACAATTGGTTTCGTTTTCATTATTTCAGATACATATTTTGTTTTCAAATAGGACAGTTTAGTAAAAAAGAAAGGGAGTGAGAATGTACACTAATTAGAAGTCCTGGTTTAAAACTTAATTCTACCATTTTATTAGTTATGTGATCCTGGTCAAAAATGGATCATCTGTGCATCAGTTTCCTTAACTATAAAATAAGGATAAAATTATTTGATCCACCTACCTTACAGAGTTGTTTCAAAGAATAAATGATAAATTTCAAATGTAAATGTTTATATATAAATAAAAATTAATTTATCCCCATCACATGCCATGCTTTGTGTATGAAAATTACAAACCCTTGTTATTTGGAGCTATGTTGTAGACAGAAGAAGAGTACTTGAAGAACTTACTTCTCAAGTGGATCAAAATTATCCATGAATTAAAGCCCTATATACAAAATGAGGCATCTTCTTATTCCTACTATAAGATCATGCCCTACTATATAGAAGTATGTTTGAAGCTATCAGCTTAACTCTGTTACTTTACACAATTCTAGGAGATATTAAGAGAAAGATATTTATTAAGAAAAATAACATTTTTTGTAACTAAGACTATCAATTATAAAGCTGTGTTACTTATATGAGTCTATTTCTGTCTCTTAGCCCCTTTAATGGAAACTTAGACTGTGAAGTGAAATGGGAAAAGAAAGAAAGAGGCAAAAAGACATAATAAGGAAAGAAGTAAAAATAGCGTAAGTGTAAAAGAGATAAAAGAATTAAAGAAAATCACAAAGGGAAAGAGAGCAAATCTTAACAGTGAAGCAACATAAAAAGATATTGCCCCTTGGTGTAAAAAAAAAAAAAAAATCAATGCTGGGATAAACTAAACAGATGTGAAAAACAGAATAAAGAAAATGCACACATACAAGAGAACAAAAAAAAAAAAAATCAAAGCAATGGCGACAAGATAAAGACAAAATAGAAAAGAAGAGATAAAACCTACTAGACAGATGTCAAACATAGATGCTTAATCTGTACATATCATAGGCAAATAAAAGAAACTGTTTAAGAAGAAATAAAAACAATACCCAAAATCACTTTGTGTGCATTTCACATAAGCAAGTGAATACTCATAATGATCTCTATATTTCAAAAACCTTATATAGTCTGCATTTGGGATTTGGATATCAGAGACAGTTTTTATAAAAGTCTGCCTTCAGATAGTGGTTGACAGACTGGATCATATAACAAAAAGCTGAGGATAACTGATAGAGAAGGAGATATGACCCTGATGCAGTCACAGGAAGAAAGGCAGTAACATAACTACGTTAGAAAAAGCAAGCTCCTACTGATTCCAAGTCTAACTGCTCCCCCACCCCAATAATATATTAATTAACAAGACGCTTTTCAGAAATTTAAATATTATAATCTGCAAAACTTTCGCTTGGCTCATTGTTTGATGTGCTTTGGGTACTCTTGGTCAAGAATACATGTTTTGGGGTTTTGAGAATTGATATGTGGCTTTCGCTATTTACATGTCATAACTTACTCAACAGACTGACATATAATCATGTCTTGAATATTTTGAGTACCATTCTCAGAAGTACAGTGACTATGCCTTGAACTAGAAGTATATTCAAGAAAATAACTTTGAAAGCCATGTATTTCCCGTGAAAGGTGGTATAAAATAGTTTATTAATGAGCTTTTAAAGTAAATGTAAAAATAGTTCAAGCTGGATAATCTCAAACTTAACTACTATCTGATTGTATAATTTATAAAATGTTAATTATCTATGTTTAAATTTTCTGAACCGTTCACTTTGGAAGAACCTATCAATTTACTATTTTACATACCCTGTAGCATTTTTTACATGCTTCACTATTAAATTATATTTCTAGAATCCATAAAAAGGGCTTTGAAAACTGCATGAGTCTGTTTCATATATATAATGCACAGTGTATATCAAGCAGAATGTGTCAAAGTGCAAATAAAATTGTTTGTGCCCCCTGCAGAATTAGAACTCCTTGGGCAGTACTGCTTTAACGATTTCATGCTGCTAGCATTACAAAGTGCAAAGGTTCACGGGGCAAGAAAAAAGCAAATGACAGAGTTCCCTTATTACACTATGCCCAAATATTCTAGCTTAAATATTTATTAAGATATTAATTACTCTTCCCACCACTATCTGCCTACAGAAGTTAAGCTGAGACACGGTGGATGAGTAGTTGCTTGTAGAAAAACAACACATTAAAACTATCACCACTCGAGGTAAAGACTGATGTTTCGTGCAGTGTATTATTAACTGCTTTTGCGACTTACATAAACTATCACACTGATATAAGAATAATGTGTTTGTAATTTGATTTAAAAAATAGGATACACTTCATTCAAGTAGCACCCATGGAAAATAAATGGTTAAAAATGAAGGAATTAACAGCTTCTCTAAAAAAAATGAAGAAAAGTAATGATTTTACTTATTACTTACTCTGATATACAACTGCATCATTTCTTTTTCTCTTTGAGGGTTACGATACTTCTCATAGAAATCACGTCGCCTCTTTGTTTCTTTAGAGACTTTATCTTTTCTTTCCCGTTTTTCTGCTGGTTCATCTGAACTATCAGAGGATGACTGTACATGTATCTTTGGCTTTTCTACTTCAATATAGTTTTCATTGGGATTCAAAACTATTACTCCATATCCTTCCTGTTTAGAAAGAAAAGACAGCTTTATTTAATCCTACAAACCAATTCATAAAAGTTCCTTTTAAATTCCATAAGTTATTTGTATATTCATTAAAACATTTCTTCATAAAAGATTATAGTTTAATTTTTCCAAAAGAAAGGTGTATAAAATTGTTTGCCTGGGTTGTTTATGTAAATAACCATACATTATTATAAGAAAAAAAGACGTAATTTTAACATAAAGATTATAAAGTTTAAAATGTCTAAAAGGTACTTCAGATTTTCTAGAATCCCCAAAATAATTGAAATAAACTGTGAATTAAAAGTCTGATTTAATGCTAGCAAGGCAAACACTTCTATGGCTATCATTAAAGAAAACTTTGGTATTTATATGGTTATAACTCATGGAATATTCTACCATGAGAAAATAGAGAAGGGTAAACAATTACACTGACAAGCATGCACAACACACATTTTTGAAAGAATTATGTATCTTGTCTTTTATATTCAATTCTGTTCTGTGGGTGTCCCAATTTTGCCTTGCACAATCCTGTAAGGTCATACCTAAAACATGCATTATACTGTGATGAAAACATCAGGCTATAACTTAAATCATCCTTACTTTAAAAAAAAAAAAGTAAATACATTTCCAAAACTGTAGAATCTTCTACTTTGTTTGAAATTTCATTATTTTTGCCAAACTAATATATAAGAAGATGATTTTTAAAAATGGATAGCAGTAATAACAGCATAGACTCAACTATCTTATTTTTAAGTGTGCTATATTGCTGCATGTACTTGGTTTTTTTAACAGCTGATTTCACAAACCAAGTACAAACTTCACTGGGATCCTTTCAACTCTATCCCCCCTTCTCAAGAGATAATATTATTGTCTAAAACCATGGTTTAGAGACTTTGAAGATCATTTAAGTTCTTATTTTAGTGATAGGACTGTTATTAAGATATAGTTGTCTTACATACATGAAAACTATATAATGTGTACCGAATCGATTAACAATATCCCACATATTCTTCGTTGTATGTTTGAATAGAACTTTTAGATACATACCTCTTTCATGAAAGCCTTATAAAATACTTTACAAAACTTTAAATACAAATGTTCTACAAAGCACAGAGAAGGCTTTTTTTTTTTTTTTTTAAAGTTTCTTAGCTGGTAAACAAAGTTTTACCAACAAAAGATATTTTATTTGGTCCTTCTTTATTCTAATCTGTATAGCTATTCAAAAGTCTTGTAATTCATTGTGATCACTGTCAGGTAGACAGATTGTCAGTTGGTGATTTTCTACAGTTGGACACACTTGACTAGTTATTAAAATCACATTTGAAGGAAGTTCCTACCCCTCTTCCTTGTGCCTCTTACAACTTTTCACGCCCTTCTCAAATTTCAGCTATAACTTCTCCTCCCACCAAAAGTAAGTTAAAGAACACTGTTGCACTCTGCTAAACAGGGTGAAATAGAGGCATTCACCACACTGTCTCTGGTGTAGGGAACATAGTCAAAAAAGGTCACCATAGGCCAAAAAGAAAATTGCCTCCTTACTCGTTTCTGTACCGAGAGTAAGTGATCTCCTGTCATGTTTCTTCCCTGCCTTCTCTGAGTGAAGTGAACTTTAAATAAACACACACACTCTCTCACTTACACATGAATTAGAGATGAAAACAGTGATATACTATATTTTAATGATAATTTCAAAAATTTAGACATGATAAAGTGGGATTTAAATTGGTAGAGAACATTAGTATCCTCTGCAAAATGAATGAATTCCCAATAAAGATAAATACTTTAGACAAAATTTTGAGTTACAAGAATTACAATTCTTACCCTATTTTATAAGTTAAGCACTGGAAAGATTTTCGTAATTATCAGGTTTATCTGAGAAGAACTTTATACTTCAATTTTTGAAAATCATGAATTGGAACATTATTGTATCTATTTTATTTTAAATGGATTCTGAAATTTGATGTGTCCCATCTAAATAAGTATAAAAACAGACACACATAAATCATCAAAGTAGTATTTGTCTAAGTTATTGATCATGTAACTGAAAATTACATGACTCATTTGTCCAATTTTAAAAAGACAAAATGTCAATTTTCACTGAGGCACCCAGAGATGAAAAATGATTCTATTTTAAAATCACCACTATATAAATCAATTAAATAATTTTTTATTATTTTTATTTTAACAATGAATGTTTATCTTTAAACACATGGAATATTTAGAAAATATTTTACCATTTAGATATTTCATACTGCCAATTTAATTAAGGTAACAAATATTCAGGAACATTTTCCACAGAAATGAAAGCTAATTTTAATTATTGTCTTTGTTGAAAATTTAATTTCTATTCCATAAAATCTTACTTTTTTCTATTAAAATTTTCTGATAAATTAATTAATGCAATATTCACAAAGACCATTAATAACCATATTATAATGAGTAGGAAAAAGCTAAGTAACAAAATAAAGATAACTATCCATTTATTTGCTCTAATCATAGATATGCAGTAAAATTTCACCTTTTTTTTCTCTCTGTCACATATGAACAATGTCAAACAAGTTCCTTTACATAATAACACTACAAAGATTTTTGCCATGTCAACCTTAAGATATGGAAGTCAGAGAGTTAAGGCAAAAAACACCAGTAGTTAAATTTACCCACTTAAGGTAGAATAATATTAATTTAAATCAGAATACCATTTTAAAAATAAATTCTTTCTATTCCCAGTAACTCAATAAGTACACACAGAAATAAGAGAAAAAAGATCCTATTTTGACCTTTAACAAATACACTCGTAAAGTTTTTCAAAACTACTGTAAAAAATCTGGCATCAATGCAATATCATAAAAGAACTTTGCATTGCCATTCTAACAAGGAGCTTTCTTAAGTATTGTAATACTTACAACCTTAAATATTTTTATTAAAGTATTCCTTTTATATTTAATTATTCCTTACGCATGCTAAGTTGCTCACAAGATGAAAAGTTAGGTCATTTCAAATATGCATGGATATTTATGTTATCTTTAACAAGACAGAATGATCAAATTGATTATCTAACACTGTACAACTAAATAAATAAAACTTTTAGCATCTCTCATGCTTATTTACCCAAATCAATTCCAATATCTAACATTTCAAGAGATAAAGCCTACATGAAGTTGTAAATTAACTGTTATTGGATCAAGAAAGTAATAAAGAAGACAGATACTGGTAAAAGTAAGCTTTATCTCTTTAATTTATCTCATTGCATTTTTCTATTCTTTTTTATAGCTATAACTGTAGCTTCATTTTCAGATCAGTGTTCATATGGTATAACCATAGGATCTTAATCAGAAATCCTCAAAATTTTATAGGTAGATACAGCATGTTATTCAGCACAAGTACTTGCTGAGATTGAAACAAAATACATGGGCCTCCAGGCCTTTTTTACTTTGAAGTCTAGAGACGCACTTACTAATAAGTAATAGTTCATTTATCATTCAATCAACAAATGATGGCTTAGGTCAGAGAGGTCTAAGATAGAGAGGTGGTGCCAAACACAGAGAGGAACTCTTGCTAAAGAAATTAAACCAGAATATAAATGTACTTATCAAGAATATTCTACACTAGATATATTTTTTAAATGCCTGACCAAAAACAGAATGTACTTTTGACCTCAGAAGAGACCTTGCTAAAACTGAAGATTTAGCCAAGTTAATTTACCTAATAATTACCAATTATAAAGAAAATTAAAAACAGGAGCAAATTCTACATTTTTTCAACTCTTCTGTGGTTGGCTAAATAAAAAAAAAATCAGCTGAAAGTACTGAGCTCTGCGTATTAACCTTCCAACACTACAAGCCACATGTGACCAAAGGGGTCAGGGGCCAGAGTAGAATCCTTTGACCTATGGAACTATCCATTTTGGTCTTCAGGCAAGGCTCTGTAAGAGATCATTTTACACAAATTCATCACTCATATTTTTCAAGTTCAGCATTCTATTTGCTTGGGTTGAAAGAAGATAGGTGTTCTTCCTCAAGG
Organism: Murina feae; assembly: GCA_004026665.1. NCBI lineage: Eukaryota > Metazoa > Chordata > Mammalia > Chiroptera > Vespertilionidae > Murina > Murina feae. Next base: position 57,657 of record PVJC01002864.1, read on the forward strand.
GAAATGAAATCCAAAGTGTTTATAAACTACATTTACCCATGGTTAAAATGGACAAACCACTGTCCATTCATCTTTCCTGAAAGATGTATGCTGTGTTTATTCTCATCTTTTTCACAAGAAGGGCATGTACATATCACTGTTGCAACATCCTACATGCAACAGTGAAAAGAGGTCATGACAACCTATCAGAAGTCACTAGTGGAGCGTTAAGGTAAACATAGCTGTTGGAGCTGCAGCTCTGCTTGAAAAATGCCCTTCCATTATTTCAGCAATTTTCTCAAGACTTGGCCTAGGACTGAAATGCCTGAAATGTCACTTGACTCTGTTTTGTGCTTCTTTCCCATGTGCATTTAGGTAACAGCACCCTACTAATATCTTGTAAATTGTTTGTCACAGCCATGCTTCAACCTGTAGCTACCTAAATTCTAATGTATATTCCATAATATAAAATCACCATAATGTGAATCAGCACAGACCAACCTAGTAAGTTTGCAACTTCAAATAGCTCATCAAGTTAGTAAGTAAAAGAAAACATCCTACAAAAAGTTTTCAGAGGACCACCTGTTGTCTATTATTTTTACATAGCACTTACTCATAAATCATAACACAGGGTAATTAATCAAGCTGTCAAAGAGAAGGTCAAAGGTTATATGGTAGAGTCAGAAGGTCATGCATGGGCTGATAGAGGTCAGGGTCACACTGCATTCCTCATTATCAAGTTGGGATGAGAGACGGCCCAAGCAAACAAAAGTGAAAGCAGATGGAGAAGTGAGTGGATAAAAAAAGAGAGAGAGAATTTCACAAACAAAAAGAAAAGTGAAAGAAGACTGTCAGCTGCCTTCAAGTAGAGAATAGAGGAGGAAAGAAATAAACTGAAATGTGCTCAAAGGAGCTCAAAAACATAAAGAAACTACAATTTTATTAATTAAATAAGTTGAATATAACTTTTCTTGGCCATCTGATTAGTGCACACTAAGGAATATTAGAAAATATATGTTTGCTATCTTTAGACCAGTCCCTAGTTAGTGTGCTTAAGATAAATAAGGTAAAGGCAAAAAGTTCTAAGGATAAAGTATGATTGTAAAAAAAACCACAAAAATTTATGAGAGTTTTTTTTCCCTTTAATAATGTTTCAGGGTTATAACAGAGATGCAAATAGTTTTAAGCTACAGGATAGATAATTTCTGAGTATGATATAATGATATCTACAAACATAAACACATCATAAATGTCCTTTTGAATAACAAAACAGTTATAAAATATTCTATTATTACGCTGGCCTGAATTAGATGCAGAAAACTGTGCAAAATTAGCTGTCACCCTTTGCTCAAAATCTTTGTTAATCTCATTTTGAATGTTTGCAGCTTTATCAACACATGCATCAATGTCAGCTCCTTGGTTACTGAACCGCTGTAGTTGGAAGAAGATATAATTAAAATGTTTTGGCACAGAAAAGGTGAAATTGTATCTTCCCTTGTTCCCTTAGGAGTCTGTAAAACATGAAGGATATATTGACAAACACACACCCTTGTCTCCGGTTCTGACATCCCAGGTCATCCAAGTACTATTTATTTTAAAATATTCACTTTGCACTTTACCCATATTTTCACCTGCTCTTCTTCTAACTTTTACTAGGTTTTAAAACATTATGTTGCTTAAATGTCACAAGTTTCTTTTCATATTCATATTCAATATCATATTAAAGCATTCTGTAAAATCACAACAGCATTCTAAAAACATTTACAATTCATTATGCAGGACAGAAACATACTTTAATACAGCATTATGAAATTTTTTATATTCTTTGATTCTCATTTTTATAAAAAGAAATATTCACCCTCTCCCCTACATTAAACTGAAAAGAATTACAAGCCACAACTGTTGCCCAGTCAATAATAGATCAAAATCCTTAAATGGATATAGACACACCTTCTTTATTGCATGGTCCCAAGTGGACTTGGGTGCACACACAAATTTATCTCATAAACTTTACTGTTCTGCATGCTAGTTAACACCTTTAAGAATACTGAATGAAAGTCCAATATTCTCCTAACTTATTAAATTCCATCATAAAATTGTGTCAATCTCAAAATATTATCTTTCACCCAATTAGATATCAGACAATATAAGCTTACATTTTAAGTTACTCTTAAAACCTGCGTAAGAGCCATGGTACACAAATCACTTTATCTTATGTGCCACCTTTCTTTTTCCCCCAAAGTAAAATACCATATTTTAAATATTCTTCTTGTTTCAAGGGTATATTAATGCTTTGCTTGTAGCTCTCAAGTCCACTTACAAGGATGTGGACATAATGAACGAGATACTATGTATTCAATGAGTC
>PVJC01002864.1:65000-75184 GCA_004026665.1 Murina feae
GCTAAACTTTTTTCAAAATATGTATTTCAGAACAATGTATAAACACATAAAATAGTATATATTCATGCATGCTGCTGTGCTGCCAATTTTTAAAAATGTACTGAATTAGCTAAATTATTTCTATAGACTATTTAAAAATACATCTGTTGTATAAAGTTGAAGTACATCCACTAAATATATCTTATATTATCATGCGTATGTCTGTTTAAATGTCATTAATTTTTATGAATACAATTACAAACATAATTTACTAATTTATCTCTATAATTACATTTATAATTAGACACAATAGACACAAGAGTATTTACATAAAGAACTAAGTTAGGAATTTTCTACAGCAAGCATGGTTTTCTTCGTACCATGTTAAATTCTTATTAACTCTAATGCCTCTGCCATTTCTTTGTGGTTTATTTTAACATTAAAAAAATACACACAAAGAAATGCCCAAACATTTCTGAGCTTCCAGTAATGTATTAAAATGTCTCTCAGCTTTTCTGTACACAGTGAAATGCTTGCTGAATGCAAAGTGAAGGAGGATGAATTTCTCCAGGTTCTGTATGTCTGATCTCTCAAAACCTTCAAAATCTACCCTTGATCTCAGCAAACATAGCAGAGCACAATGTTATTTATGCATTCATTTATCTTTTCATCAAGGGTGGCTTATGTGGTCTTTACTGACTTTGGTTTCTCATCATCATCGCAGTTCAGCATCTGCATTGTGTGCACTTGTAACAGGGATAATGGATCTCACTTACAATACCTACAAACTCAGCTGAGAGCCGTGCAAAGCAAATGGCCATAAATGCACCCATCCTGGCCCAAGTCCTGATGAATAAAAATGAAGATCTTGTCAAATAATAAAGTGACAGGTTAATTTACAGCACGGAATAGTGTGAACGGGGAAAGCACTGCTTTTTCAGTCTGTATGAACGGTGCCACCTATCTGCAGATTAGTAGAAAGCTTCAGAAACGCTAATTCAGAAATCGGGATAAATACATGTGATGCTGCTTACTTTTGTAAATATCACAGGAATGGAATTGATGATAAAGGCAAACGCAAGATTAGACACACACAGTTGCTTTGGAACCAAAAAAACAAGATTCTCAACAAAGAGTTGCTGTATCAAACAGTAATAAAGAGCCTCAAGCAGTTGTCTGTGCTCATGCCAGTTTTCATGCTTTAATTCAGCTGCCCTGTGGTTCTTAGCTTTGACATTGAGATCTGCACGGCCACCAGAGATAATTATTTCAACCTTCGGGCCATCAGGCATTCATTTTTGATCATGTATATGTAGGAGATGTTTTCTGCTTTCTAAGTCTTCCAAGTAGGTATCAACAGAAGGGTAAAATAAGGAAAGCAGTACAAATTTGAAAAGAACTTGAACATTCTGCATTAGAGAAATGTGAATTGATATATTATTTCTGGCAAATACTTCAGTTCATCAAATAGCTATTTACAAATATTTTAATTTGTCCAAATTTTAATTGGAATTAATTACTGCACTGCTACTCTATAAAATTTGTTTAGATATTTACACCAAAATTCATACTTTGCATAATTTAATAGAAATACAAAGACATGGCCGCACAAAATCCATAAAGTAAAAATAATAATTTTTAAGTTAAATATGTGTATCATATCTTAAGGTGCTTTTATGTAAAACTGCAATCAGGAATATACATCATTCACTAAAATACCTAAATAGTCACAGAAATCACTGAACAAAAGTAAAGTGACAAATCTCTAAAATGTAGAGAGATTGCATTTTTCTGCCTAGAAAATATGAATGAAATACTAGTTCCCACAAAATTTGGTGTAAAGATTAAAGCATTCTGTTAAAACTAAGTGGTAACACTAAAAATTAAAGTGTGTAAGTCACTCTTAATTTGAAGTATTTTACTTTAAAAATTTTAATAAAGTAAATATTACAGTTTAAATATATAACTGATAACAAATAGAAAAGAATCCTATATAGGATCACAAAATAAAGAAAAACAAAATTTTTCTCAATATTTTTTAATAAAGGAATATTTTTAATATTTAAAGAATTTGCCATAGTATCAATACTATTTAGTGAGATATTTATGCCTAAGAATTTTACTTAAGTAGATGACTGGAGAAGATATGATTATAGTTTTAACCTAAAAACAGATGACCGTCTTAAAAAAAATCCACTGTAATAACTCTCAAGATGGAAACAAAAAAGAGACCAACAGCCTAATAACTGTAATTAATTCAGCCCAATAACTGCAATTATATTCTGAAATAATTTTTTCATTTTAAAAGAAAAGGAAAAGAACTATGTAAACTAGAATTTCAATGAGTTTAAATTTTAAATTTATTCCAAATGTAAAATCTCTACTGTTCCTGGTTCCCAATGCAAAAAAAGAAGTGAGCTCAACAGGTAATATCATTAGCAAGTTTCTGCAACTTACTGTGACATATGGTCACCCCCCTCCTTAAATAGAACACTCTAGAAAGGAATGAAAAAGGCAATTTAACATCTTCCATATGAAGTATAAACTTCAATATTCTACACAACGCTAATTCAATAAAATTTCAAGAAGTGGTTAGAGCATTAGCTCTTCAGCTTCCTAGAATATGGACACCTTAAAGCCTTTCCCATCTTATACCAAGTCCATAACACAGAAAGCAGAGTATAAGTTGGGACAAAAATGGCAGACTCATTTAAGATGAAAAAAAATCAAGCCATGTAATTCAGGTGAAATCACTTGATTTCCTCCCAAATATCAATGGGCAGGGCTGTCCTCAATATTCTGGATCGAAAACAGACAAAAAGGTTCTGTTCTTTATTAAAAGCAAACTGCCCCTCCATGCTTTACATGATCCAGAGGCTCCCCAAAAGAAGCTACTTCATACATAAAACACATACACGCTTACTTATTGATGAAAGTTATTTTGTTTGTATTAAAATGTGTTTCCTTAAGCTACTTATAGGTAAAATTCTGATCTTTCTAAAGTGGAAGCTCAACATGATATAATTTATAGAGTAGAGCTTATATGAAAGAAAAGGACTAAAAACAAAATAATTTGTAGGAAACTTGGAGAAAATACAATTGTGCTTTTTCCTACTTCCTGTGCTTCTCCTATGAAGAAAAATAAATCATGCTCCCAGTAAATTAGCAAAAAGACCAGAGACTACAAATTGTCCTTTGCCAAAGTACTTTTATTCTAAAAATCTTTAAACTTAAAATGATGTATTTCAAAATTATGAAAATTCAATGGATGGCAAACTAGGGTAGAGGAATATCAGGCTAATTACATATTATAATGGAATATTAGCTTCCTATTTTATTCAAAGAGATCACTGATTCTTATACAGTACCTCTACTGAGTTACTGTCAGAAACTTCATACTAAAAATATGTGGGGCAGAGACACTTGCTTTCCTGCATATTCCACCACGTTTCAGATTTGCTTACTACCACTGGGAAGTTAAAAATCTTAATTATAGAGTCAAAAAAAGACAATACAGTTAAAATGCATAAGGCATATTTTTGGCTTAAGAAGGGTTCAGTGGATATCAGGGATATTTAGAATCTCCATCCTTTTTCATTTCAGATTGTAAGGGGAAAAATTATCTCACTTCTATCCCCTAATACTTTGATGCACCATATTCACAGATTAAAATTAATTTGTAAATCCAGGGCCATTCTAGCAATTAGTGGTTTGGGCATAATGGTGGGGAATCCATATCTTCCTATGATGAATACCCACCATGCCCTCTGCCCCAAAATGTTTTTATTCACATTACAAGAACTGCTATGTCTAAAAGCAGACATATTATGATTTTTTACTGAGTATATATAGGTATTCCTTGCTTCCTTTATCATTGTTTATGAATCTTTATGATCTTCAGGGATTTTCGTTTTTATTTATTTATTTTTGGTCTGTGGGGTTATTTATTAAAGATTTCTCAGAGCCAGACCTTAAGCAGCAGTTTCCCTTACCCATACCAAGGTGACATTTATTTATGGTACTCGCCTGCTCCTCATATGCACCTTTCTTTCTGTATCTTCTTCTGTTTCATGTATTCTTACTTCCATTCCCTTTCATCCTCATCTTTCATTCTCTCTTTCTAGGGATGTACCTTGTTCTAGGCTAGTGGCAGCTCTTGGTAGTGATAAACCTGGTTACTAACCACAATGAAAAAGACCACTGGTTCACGTGTGTACAGTAATAAAGCCCTAAATCAACCAAATGGCTAAAGAAAGATATTCATTTGGTCATTTTCCTTCTGAGTCATTCAGGACTGTAACTCAAGTAATTTCAACCCCCACCCTCCCCCACACATAAATTGCTGAAAGCAAGTGTACAGCTATTAGAATGTCTAATATATGGCACAAGAATGAAAAATTATAAATAGCAATAATAGCTAACATCAATTGAGTACTTGCTACATGCTCAGTACATTAAGTACTTTACATGTATATCTCATTTAACCATTCCTTAAACACTGCAAGGTAGAGCTATTGCTGGTATCCTTAGCTAATAACTGTTAACACAGCAAGTAAGTGGTAGAACTAGGATCAGAATCCAACCTGACTCCAGAGTCACACTGTTGAACAATAAGATGTACTATGTTTATTACTTTAGCTTGTGATAAGTAATTTTAATTATGATGATCTCCAACTGCTTTTGAATTTTCAAATGGCAAATATGATTTTCTGTAACACATAGATTGATAGCACTCCTGGCATTAGCTCTGTAATGACCATATGTCACCCCTAGGGGTCAGCTATATTTTAAAAGGCAATATTAGAAGCATTTGACACCCATCAGCTAAAAAAAGTAACTCATATAGAAACAATAAATATTTCTCTACAAACTGTCATATTGTTAAAATGTCAGCTTAGAGCAAGTACAGATTCATGAAGTGTTTCAGGTGTTCTTTACCAAGGCTCCTAAGAAGATCTCTAAAATAAGAAAAAGTCTTCTTTTTAAAATTCCTTTTGTTTCTGGTGATAAAGCTCCACTCTAGATTCATGACAGAACAAAGAAGCAAGGGTTCAGGCGTCCACAAAAATATTTTGGCTACTTAGTCCTTCTTTTCCTGGGTTGAATCTGAAAGTGGCTGACTGTTATAGGCAGACCAAGCTGCTTTGCTGTTTGTTAATTTGCATTTGAAGGAAGGGGCAAAAAGAATTTGAGCTGGGGGAGAGAAGATAGGATGCCTTAAGAAATCTCTATAAAGTTATTTGAGATACCAGGAAAAGAGTTTATTTTACAGTTGAACTGTGACTGCATGAACTGAAGTGTGTCTGTGTGCTGGGGCAATTAGGACAATTTAATTATATTATTATTTTTGCTACGTTTAATGAGAAGGTCAGTAAAATATCACAGAGATTTTGCCAATATTAATATTTTTAGTCATAATGACAAGGGTGTAATGCGTAATTGTCCTCCATAGTATCTCATGTAGTGCTTGAAAAAGAACAAAATTATTTTGGAAAAAATATAAATATTAGCACATTTTCATATATTCAACAAATACTGTTTAGATATACTAATTGGCTCTAATAGAGAGAAACCATTCAAGTGAGAATAGAGGTACTGACAAAAACATAATGTCATTACTTTAATGAATGCTAGACAGTTGATTATATATATTTAGTGATTTTAAAAAGCCAAACCAATATGAACATCTCTTTCTGGGATCCATAAATCAATTACTCAAGTAGTGTCTAACTAGCTACTAGGCATCAACCATGGTACTAAGCTTAAAAGTAACACAGTAAAAATTACTTTTATAAAGAGCGTTATTTTGAAAAAATGCTACTCTGTCTTTTTTTTATTTGTGCAAAGCACGTTGCTCAGATATTATCTAATATAGTCACATGCTGCTAATAAAAAGTAAACTCCAAATTTAGAGATTAAAATGTAACATAGGTTCCTATGATAATATAAATTAAGAGCACCTAATGGTTTTGAAGGTTAGATCACGTATCATGGTAAAATTAGTAATAAAATAACTCTTAAGCATGTTTTTCTTTATATATTAAGGTATTACATATGTGTCCTTATTCCCCCATTATTTAAGCATTTTTTAAAGGGAGTACAAACAATATTCATATGAACTTATTGGCCACTAGATTTAAAAAACCACAGATAATAAAAACTGAGATGAGAAATTAAAAAATAATATATAAAATTAAACTGTTAACAATTAGCTTTATAAAATTCTGGAGTGTGATGTCTTACTTTAGGATGAAACTGATCAGTACCCAAATGGTCTAAGAACTAACTACTCTTGGCTTATCCAATATTCTACAATTTCTGGCATTTTCTCTGTGTTAACTTCTATATTCAACCTATAGCTTTCACAGCTCTAGGCCCTTCCCTAGACCTCCTTGAACCTGATGGCAAGAGAAGTGGGCCCTACTCATTGTGAGACAAAGGCATAATGACTGCTAGCTAAATTTTTAGATTTGAAAGCACAGTGATTATTCCCTTTTGTTTAAGTTATGAGTTTGTAATAATTAGGAATACTTATAAATGTAGTGTACAGTCAAAAAGAAAAAGGGACATCTTGGAAACCTGAGATGATTACAAGAATAAGTGAGTCTACAAGTGGAGGAGGATATAAAATCCCTTTTCCTCAGGGAAATCTGAAAATGCTTACATAGAGTAGAGGAGTGTGAATTTGGATAGCAAACTCAGCACATGGCTGTAAATAAGGTACCCTGTGAAAACTAGATGACTTAATGAAGCTAATAAATTCCACTAACAGTCATTCTCTGGCTAGTGTTAAGATGCCAATTTTACTATAAGGAAATACTGCATATTCATTAATATTTATTTATCAAATTTTATAGTACCCCCAAAGCTTTGTAAGATCCTTTCAAAAAGTTTTGAATTATAATACTCTTTCATAAATCCTAAGGTATTGTCCATAACTGAAAATTTTGAGATCCTATGTAATATGTTCATTATATGTTCAAGCTAAATGTGTAAAATATGAAGGAAAAAGAGATAGACATTGCAGGGGTAGATGGAGAATGAGTGTGATAGTTATCTGTAATTCTAACATGATTGGCATATCATCATGGTTAACTTATGACTTCAGGCACATTTCTGTAAAGAGCTGCACAGACTTCCTTAATCGTTCTCAGGGAGTGGGACCTCTGATGGTAAAAACAATATTGGGATGAACATAAGGAAGATGACAGTTCCTGAAAGTTAAATAATACTTGGAATAACAAAATATTTGGAAAATGAACAAGATTAGTTAAGAGTGTTTTAGATTTAATTTGTATCAGCCTGAAACGTATTTGTAAAAGCAGCTAATCTAGAATTATTTCACAGGAATGAAAGAATAGTATCTGCTAAAATTCAAATGTGGTAGACAGTAGAAATGTTAAATATAAGATACCACACATATATTATCGTAATAACATAAGAGGTGTTCAATAGATGCTTTTTGTTTATGAACAGTTCTATTTTATATACAAATAAAACTATTCTAAGTAAACCATCATCAGAATACCCCTATAACTGTACACATAATTACTATGATAAAAGGCTACTCTATTCATCTTTTTAAGCAAAATAAAGTGAAACTACCAACACTTGCATGATTTAAAATATTGCCTTTGTGAAGATATATTTCAATCATACATTTGCTATTTGGCTGAGAATTAGTAAAAAAAAAAAAGTGAATAGAAGTATGTAAATTGTTTGTTCTACTCTATAAAGGGTAAATAAAGCATCCAGGGCTTGAGATAGGGTACAAAGAACGTTTCCATGGTTACATCCTTTCCCATATCAAATTAGAGCAGAATTTGTGTACAAGAGGTTTGTTGACAGCCTACATAGGCCATAAAAAGAATAGAAGGCTAGGAGTTTGAAATCTAAATATACTTGCAAAGTCTGTTGAGAGAAAGTTGGGTGAAGAAAGTAGCATCAGGAGAGTAGCAGATTAGTTAAGAATATCAGATGCCATTTTGTAAAAAGATCATTTTTCTTTCAGATGCATGTGAAAGACTCTTCCAATGCATGATGTTAGTAACTCTGTTCTTCATGTCCACAAAAATACCTCAATCTGGTGTCCACCCAAACTATTAAGAAGAGTCATTATTTGGCATGTGGCAAGAAGCATGAGCTTCACCACATGTCCAGTCTTGCAGCTGTCCCTCCACCATATTCTATCTCAAACATGGGGCCTTTAAAAGGGCAGTTAAAGGGCTCTTCCCACATAAGTGCTGGACAAGCAAGAGCTTTGTTGTACACCTGCCCATTTTTCTTATGGGCCATTTAGTAGGAGTGAATTCTACTCTTAGTACATGTTGAGAATTCCAGTTGGAATAAACAGCATCTTATAAATTGCAATAATACTAGGGGCCCGGTGCACAAAAATTTGTGCACTTTGGGGGGTCCCTCAGCCCGGCTTGTGCCGTCTCGCAGTCTGGGACCCCTTGCTGGCATGTCCACTTGCTGGCATGCCTGGCCAGCGTAGGTGAGGGGCTGATGGCGATTTGCAGGCTGGCCAAGCCCTCCAGTGGGGACCCTCACCCAATGGGGGTGTGGCCAGCCTGGGTGAGGGGTTGAGAGCCATTTTCAGGCTGCCCACAATTCCTTCAGGGTTTGGGTCCCTATTGGGGTGCCTGGGCAGCCTGGGTGAGGAGCTGATGGCTGTTTCCAGGCTGCCCAGAGCTCCCATTGACCCAAGGTCCCAGGGAGGCTGGCTGGAAGTAGGCTTCTGGGGTTTATTTATCTTCTATAATTGCCTTGTTGCCTTGAGCGGATGCCACAGCCTGCCTAGGCAGGCAACAAAGCCTCCTTTTGCTTTAGCTCTATGGCTTCTATAATTGAAACTTTGTTGCTTTGAGCCAGCCAAAGCTGGCAGTTTCCTCCAAACAGAAGCCTCCTGTTTGCTCTACCTCCCTGGCTGCTGGCCGCCATCTTGGCTGGGTTAATTTGCATATAGTCACTCTGATTGGCTTTGGGCATGGTTTAGGTGTCTCAGAGTGATGGCTAATTTGCATATTACTCTTATTAGATTAGGTGTTTGGATATTTGGTCAAAGCACTACTCAGCAATTTTGCCATAGAGGAGACTTCTCACATGCTTAAATTGTTTTTTTTTTATAACACCAGCAAAGGTACCTGGACTTTAAAATAATTTCTTATTCTATGAAGTAGGCCACAAAGAATTGGAATGTTTTACTTGTGTCTCTTCCATTTTTACTCTGTACAAATGGGGGTGAAATATTGTAAAATGTTACTAAATTAAAAATATTTTTATACTTAAAGTGCTAATTATACCTGATTATCTTTTTATTATTACACTAGGGGCCCTGTGCACGAAATTCGTGCACGGGGGGGGGGGGAGTTCCTCAGCCCAGACTACCCCCTCTCACATATTGGGAGCCCTCGGGGGTGTCCTACTGATGGATTAGGCCCGGTCCCTGATCCCCTTGGGGAGCGGGCCTAAGCCGCAGTCTGGCCTCCCTTTGTGGGAGGCGATCACAGTAATCAGGGGAAGCCACCAGCCCCATCACCCCATTGCTGCAGCCACTGCCAGTCACTGAAGCCACCAATGTGTTTCATCAACATGGACTCCATCTTAGCATATGCAGCAGCATGGATGGAACTGGAGAACATAATGCTAAGTGAAATAAGCCAGTCAATGAAAGAAAAATACCGCATGTCCTCACTCATCTATGGATAATAATAACCATTATAAACTGGTGAACAAAAATAGATACAGAGGCAGAGCAGCATCTAACAGACTGTCAAATTACAGCAACAAGGACAGAGACATTGGGGGGAGGTAACAGATCAGCCAAGGGACTTTGGTGTATGCATTTAAGCAAAAAACACAAAAAACACTGGGGGGTAGGGGAGGCTGGGGGAAGGGCAGGGGAAAAAAGAGATATATGTACTGGCAAGAAATATTCAAAGTGATGAATAGCAAGAACCTACAGCCAAAATTACTTTACCCAGCAAAGCTATCGTTCAGAATTCAGGGTCGGATAAAGAGCTTCACAGACAAGAAAAAGCTAAAAGAGTTCATCACCACCCAACCAGTATTATATGAAATGCTGAAAGGTATCCTTTGAGAATGAGGAAGAAGAAAAAGGAAAGTAAAAATTATGAACAACAAATATATATCAACGAGTGAATCTAAGAATCAAGTGAATAAAAAATCTGATGAACAGAATA
>PVJC01002865.1:0-17985 GCA_004026665.1 Murina feae
TGTCCTTGTTGCTGTAATTTGACAGTCTGTTTGATGTTGCTCTGCCTCTGAATCTATTTTTGTTCACCAGTTTATAATGGTTATTATTATCCATAGATGAGTGAGGACATGTGGTATTTTTCTTTCATTGACTGGCTTATTTCACTTAGGATTATGTTCTCCAGCTCCATCCATACTCCTGCAAATGCTAAGAACTCCTAAGGACATTACATCTTGATAAGTTCTATTTATAAGCATTGTATAAGGAGCAAAACATTGGAGAGCTGCATGATGACTCACATTTAATATCAAATAATTGTTCAGATGATCAGTAAACAGCAAAACAAATTTTGATAATAAAAGGTATGTGGTCTTTTGGATAAAGATATATTCTTCAGAAATTCCTGGTAAGTTTTATGGAAGTTGTAAAATGCTCTTTCAAACTAGCCCGGATATATTGGGCAAGAGTGAGTCTGAATTCTACTGCCTTTCTTTAACATTTAATGAACATTTACTATTTGCAAATTGTTTTTCTGCTCTTTAAGGATAACTTTGGGATAACCTAAGCTTTATACCATCTTCCCAATAAATTTCCACTTATTCTATTTATAGGAAACTGGAATAAGCTATATCTAAACCAAGAAATATATCCATTTAACAAGTTGAAAGAGGTGGCCTGTAAGCAGAGTGAATTATAGTATTTGTATTATATATATATAATTTGTATTATGTATTATGTATATAATTTGTATTATATATATAATTTGTAATATATATATATATATATATATATATATATATATATATATATATATTACAATGTATGTAGCCTAATTTCAATTAAGACCCATATAAACTTACATAAGTGTCCTGTAATAAGGACTCAGCTAAGGGGACTAATCAATATTAATGGCTGCAACAAAATGAAATCTAATTACCAGAGATTCAAGATGTTAGTTGTGAGTTAAATGAAGTTTTTCATGTTGCATAGTGACATAGAAATCTAAATATCCAATCCTATGCAGCGCCTACTAGTACAACAGGAGTAGATTCATCATGCTATGTGTGCCAGACCTTCAGTATTGCTTTGATGTTCAATTGTTTGATGGATAGCTTATTTATGGATCCCCCGCATACATTTCTGTGTGAGATACATTGTTATATAGACATGTACTTTTAAATCTCTTTTGGATTTTACATTTCTAGTCTTTTTATCAGTTTTTCAAGCCATGCCACTTAGTGTGCCAGTAATATGAACCTGGTCTGTTGCTCATCTATTAAAAACAGTGTCAAGGATAATGAATTGACCGGAAAGACATTGAAACCAGGAACACAAATCTTGAAATATACCAAAGGACTTGTATGCATACATATAAGCATAACCAATGAACACACACCAGGGGCGTGAGGGCATGACTGGGGCAGTGGGGGGTAAGGGGTGATAAGAACACATATGTAATACCTTAATCAATCTATATAAATAAAAATGTAAATGTTCGTTTGTTCAAAATCTCAAAGCTCCGAAAGTTCTTCAACAATCGCTTTGAAATTTTGACACAACGTTGCATCTGAATATGTGCATGTTTTTATATACCTACAGTATATAGATGTCACACCTGTGACAGGTAAAAACATGCTTTTTTTGAAAAAAAAACCACACAGGTAAAACATGCTTTTTTTAAAAAAAAACAGTGACATCTATTGGATGTAAAAGCGACACATGCTACGAACCTAACAATATTATTCAGTCTAACATTCAAAGCCAGGCAGTCACATACAAGTCCGTCAACACTATTGTGGAAGCAGATGAAGCGGTTAATTATCCAACAGAATTTTGGAATTCACTCGATCTGCTAGGGTTGGAATGCATTCGGCGTGCCACTTATCATGTTGTGAAATATCAACCAGCACAGGACTGGGCCTTGGGCCAGGGCTGGGCTGGGGCTCGAGGCCAAGGGCTTGCAAGGAGTGTGGTGGGCGAGGGTGGGGGAGCTTCCTCAGCTCCTTTTATCTTTCGGCTTTTGGGCAGCTCGTCGAGGGCCCCAGCTGGTGGGAGTCAGGAGTGGCTGGGCCGCTTGGGGTGCGGGTCACAGCTGCCTGGCGTGGGTCATGGATTTCTGGCATGGGTGTAGGCTGGTGCTGGGGGGCCCAGGCTGCAGAGGCCCATGTGTGCGAGGCCAGACCAGCCTGGCAGGGTGAGGGCGGTGGCGTGCCAGGGGCAGCTGCCCAGGAGGGTGCATTGTATACCCACAAGCATTGTGCAATTAAACATATTAGAAATGTGGGCTTTCTCTTTTCTTTCTTTTCCACTTAACTAGACTGAGCCACAGCAACAGTACAGCTAGTAAAGAAAATAAAACAGAAAGAAAGAGGAAGTACATTCTGACACACCCTTTTAGGAGTCTTTTCACCACAAAACTCCTGTTTATATTTCATTGGCTAGATTTTAATCACATAGTCATATCTAGCTGCAAGGGAGTCTGGGAAAGGTAGTTTTGGTAAGTAGTTGCTAATCCCTTCCTCCTGATATTCACTTCCCTCCCCTCAAGTGTTCCCCTGGGTCTTGTAGTGATGTGTGCACCTAACTGAGGCAAGAATTTAGGCCTTCCTCCTATGATCCCCCTTCCCCTGCATGTAGGAATCTTGTCACCCTGGAGGAATCCCAAATTTTCAGAAAAAAATATACTTAACTTTTAAAAGTCTTGATGCAGGTTGGTCTACTTATGGGGGCAAAGGATTTAAAATACAACTTCAGAGGGATCCTTTGATTCAAACTACTGAATGGTTTCATAATTCCGTGTTAGAAAAAGCACAGAAAAATCTAGGATTTATTAGGCTGGGTGAATACAGTTAGAATAGCTCCAGAGCTAACTTTAACACCTGAGTCACACTACTTGGGTTGTAATATAAAAAGGTAGATTGAGGATATTTGAAGAGATTTGATTTGAACTGTGTCATCTAAGATGGGCTCGCAGGAAATCAGGGAGCATTGAATGGAAATTCTAGAGAGAAAGAATGAAATAAAATTTGAATGATAAAAGGGACCTCGATGTGGACAGCTTCTGGATTCTTCAGCATTCTGAGGTTTAAAACTAAAGTTCTTCAACATTTGGGATCTGCGTTAGCAGCACCAGTATAATATTATTTAAAGGAAAGGGTGGGGGAAGAAAGTGTGTAACACTCTTTTTGGAGAATGATACTATATAAGCTATGTGTGAATCTTTACTTTGGGTGTGGAGTGTGGCAATCAGGAGGGATACGTGTTAGACTGAGCAGAGAATTGGGCCTTCACAGGAAGCTCATGGATGTATACTAGTACAGATATAGTCTCTTAAAATCAGACAAATAAATGTCATTTTGCAGTTTTCCTATCTCAAGACCTTTATATGTGAATATAGTCATATAATCTCTGCCTGCATGCCCCAGTGCATACAATAATTATGCATCATTTCTTGATTTTAATTCTTTTATTTCTGAGACCGTGTCTTCTTTCCCTATAGTCCAGAATTTTTTTTTCTCCTGAGATTCCTGTTCTCTTTCAAACATACCACCCTCCATGCCAGTTTCCTGTGTTTTCGGATGTGTTTACTTTCCTGGGAAGAGGTGCATAGCTTTTCATCAGCTTCTCAGAGGGATTGATGTGCCCTTTACAAATTCCTGCAGTACAGGAGACAGAAAGTATCTCTGAGTTTGTCCAATCTATAAAATGAAGAAAGTAAAGAGAATATAAATGGTGATGGAAAGGGACTTGACTTGGGATAGTAAAAACACAATACAACATACAGATGATGTATTGTAGAATTTTATTGTAGAATTTTACTTTAAACCTACATAAATGTATTAACCAATGTCACCCTAATAAATTAAAAAAAATATTTTCATTAAGTAATTTTCTGTTTTTATATAGTTCTTAAGTAATTCAAAACACTTTCTTATAACTTTCCAATTTTGTGGGATTAACCTTCCAAAGGGCGATTTTCTCAATCCTGCACAGACATTTAAATCACCGGAGAGACTTCAAAGCAATATATATTGTCCCTAGGCCCATGGCCAGACATTCTGAATAAAGTAGTGGGCAAGGGAGTGGGCAATATTGTATATTAAAAACAAAAAATGGATCCAGAGACAGAGAAGCATTGATCAGACTGTCAAACCTCAGAGGGAAGGTAGGGGAGGATGGGGGTAAGGGGCACAGATCAACCAAAGGACTTGTATGCGTGCATATAAGCCTAACCAATGTACACAGACAACAGGGGGGTGAGGGCATGAGTGAGGGGGGTTTGGGTGGTAATGGGGGGATGAGGACACATATGTAATACCTTAATCCAGTGTTTCTCAACCTTCTGGCCCTTTAAATACAGTTCTTCATGTTGTGACTCAACCATAAAATTATTTTCGTTGCTACTTCATAACTGTAGTGTTGCTACTGTTATGAATCGTAATGTAAACATCTGACATGCAGGATGGTCTTAGGCGAATCCTGTGAAAGGGTCGTTAGACCCCCAAAGGGGTTGCAACCCACGGGTTGAGAACTGTTGCCTTAATCAATAAAGAAGTTAAAAAAATAAAACAAAACAAAACAAAAGCCTTCCTAGATAATTCTAAAGTGAAACCAGAGTGGAGAACCACTGACCTCAAATGTCATGGAGCCTCTCATTTTAATTAGTCTGGTAAATTGGCAACATTTTGGCAAATTAGCATGAAAATGTCTTTCTCCAGTTTCTGTAGTGATCATATTTGATTATGAAAATAAAAGGGGGAAAAAGTGAATGTGTCAGTCTATTATTTATGTATTTCAGTGGTTAACACCTGCCTAAGATTATGTCACCTCCAAATTCATGGTAAAATCCTGTTAATGTGAGAAACTGTATCTTTTCTTTAATAAATCCTATGCTAAAATTAACATAAGTACAGATTACAGAAATTTGTTCAAAAGCATGTAGCCTAATCATAAGCATTGCATGATGCATGTTATTCATGAAAATTCATTAATGAGACACAACATTCCTCCTATCTTTCTGAAAAATCTCACTAGTTTTCAAAGTAGCTCATTGACGCATCTGCTACAATTATGCTTTGATTTTAAAAATAACATATTTCCTGATTTTCTAAGAAAGGTTTTCAAAATGCAGATAATTCTTCTAGTTTTAGCAGTTTAAGCTAAATCTCCTCCTGTGAGTCCTTATATAAAAATGATAGTTTTAAATTTTAATTTAACAGTGCTTCCTGCTTTATAACGAGTATATTTTCCTCCTCCTCATCCTTTTTCCATTCTTTTTGATTTTTACATCAAGATGCAAACCAGGTTCTATTCATTGATAAGCTAAGTAAACTGTACTTCAGCAAGGAGGCTGCTTTCTAATTAGCTGTAGGATATAATTAGTACATTCTGTGGGCAAGTAAGATGCCAGCAACTGACATTCTGAGCAATATTAGTGGTAAGCAGGCAGAAGTGTGGATGGAGGAATGGGAGAAAAAAAGATGGGTATCCTTACTTCATGGGAATAAGGTTTCGGGGGTTAAGTGCCAAAATTTTTGACCAGTTAGTCACGTGTTGTGTACTTAAGACATTAAAGCCTTAATATGCAAGATTCAAGTCTACCAGACCAAAAAGAACTATAGATTCTACATCAATAATCATGCATTATAGCAATTAGTCCATGATGTGCAAAGCTGCCATGGATGCAAAGCATCTTAGTTGAAAACCAAAATCTTGGCTGTAAGTCAAAGTTTATTTCATTTTATTTTTTGTTAATCCTCGCTCAAGGATATTTTCCATTAGGTTTTAGAGAGAGTGGAAGAGAGAGGAAAAGACAGAGAGAAACATTGATGTGAGAGAAACAGATTGATTGGTTGTCTCCTGTATGAGCCCTGACCAGGGCTTGGGCTGAGGAGGAAGCTGCAACCAAGGAACATGCCCTTGACTGGAATTGAACCCAGGACCCTTTGGTCTACAGACTGACATTCTATCCACTGAGACAAACTAGCTAGGGCTATCAAAGTTTAATTTTTGATAAAAGCCTATAGTTGGCTTTAGCATTTGTCTAGCAACAGGACAACATAGACCCATGATAAAATTATATCATTTTTAATAAGAAACCAGACCATGAAATAGTTTAACTCTACCTCATTTTCATGATGTTCCAATTTATCTAATTGATTTGCAGACACATGTGTATGGATCAAAATGAAAATCTAAGAGCCTTGGGAGCTATTTTTAAGATCCAAAAATAAAACACAACTTATTAGATTTGATTTAGAAATAAATATACGTTCCTTACAAATACAGGAAAAAATTTCATGTTTAACTAAATGCTCTCAGAAATCTGAGTTGATATAACAGGGGGCACTGTAATTTTGTATGAAAATAATACCCAAGGCCCATCAAAACTGTTTTACTTGACCTTTTATATGAGTTCACAAATAGGGAAGTAATAGTTATTATGAATGCTTTATAAATATTCAGAATTGCCTAGCATTCAAAGTATGTATAACAGTATTATCAATATGTATTGTGAAGCTTTATTAACTCCAGTTTCTATGCAGAATCTTTGAAAGTAAATATATCCAATTTCTGCTATAAAATTTATAATTTCTGGGTAAGCAAGAGGCATTATAATCTATATATCTGTCTATATCTATATCTATATCTATATCTATATCTATATCTATATCTATCTATATCTATATCTATCTATATCTATCTATATATATATTCCTCAAAAGTGTATACACACTTTGAATAATTATTCATTCCAATGGGTTAAATCTGAAAAGAAAGAAACATCCATTGAGCTATCAGAAAAATGTTTGTATACATTTTATGGGGACACTGTGTGTGTGTGTGTGTGTGTGTAGATTACATATGTATATATGTCTATGCATATCTGTCTGTATATCTGTATATCTATATATCTATGTATAGATATATATTTAAGTTTTTTTTTAAATTTATCTTTATTGTTCAGATTATTACAGTTGTTCCTCTATTTTTCCCCCATAGCTCCCCTCCTCCCTTTTCCCATCCCACCCTCTGTCCCCTTCCCCCCACTGTCCTCATCCATAGGTGTACGATCATTGTCCATTCTCTTCCCGTACCCCCAACACCCTTTACCCCCGAAAATTGTCGGTCCACTCCCTTTCTATGCCTCTGATTCTATTCTATTCACCAGTTTATTCTGTTCATTAGATTTTTTATTCACTTGATTTTTAGGTTCACTTGTTGATAGATATGTATTTGTTGTTCATAATTTTTATCTTTACTTTTTCTTCATCCTCTTCTCAAAGGATACCTTTCAGCATTTCATATAACACTGGTTGGGTGGTGATGAACTCCTTTAGCTTTTTCTTGTCTGTGAAGCTCTTTATCTGACCTTCAATTCTGAATGATAGCCTTGCTGGGTAAAGTAATTTTGGTTGTAGGTTCTTGCTGTTCATCACTTTGAATATTTCTTGGTACTCCCTTCTGGCCTACAGAGTTTCTGTTGAGAAATCAGCTGATAGTCGTATGGGTGCCCCCTTGTAGGTAACTAACTGCTTTTCTCTTGCAGCTTTTAAGATTCTCTTCTTGTCTTTTGCTCTTGGCATTTTAATAATGATGTGTCTTGGTGTGGTCCTTCTTAGGTTCCTTTTGTTTGGAGTTCTCTGTGCTTCCTGGACTTGGAAGTCTATTTCATTCATCAGGTGGGGGAAGTTTTCTGTCATTATTTCTTCAAATAGGTTTTCAATATCTTGCTCTTTCTCTTCTTCTGGTACCCCTATAATTCTGATGTTGGTACGCTTGAAGTTGTCCCAGAGACTCCTTACACTATCTTCATACTTTTTGATTTTTCGTTTGTTTGTTTGTTTGTTTTTTTGTTTTGGGTTTTTTGGCTGGGTGGGTTTTGCTTCTTCATATTTCATATCTTTGACTTGATTCTTGCGATC
Organism: Murina feae; assembly: GCA_004026665.1. NCBI lineage: Eukaryota > Metazoa > Chordata > Mammalia > Chiroptera > Vespertilionidae > Murina > Murina feae. The sequence continues at coordinate 7,906 of PVJC01002865.1, forward strand.
CTCTTGACTGCTGTTGGATCGCTGTATATTATTCTTTATTTCAGTCAGTGTATGCTTAATTTCTAGCTGGTTCTTTTTCATATGCTCGAGGGTCTCACTAAATTTATCAACAGTCTCTAGAAACTTCTTGAAAAACCTGATAACCGTGGTTTTGAACTCTATATCCAGTTGTTTGCGTTCCTCCATTTCTGTCTTTTGTGATCTGTTTCCTAGTCTCCGCATTTTGGCTTTCTGTGCTAGGTGTCCTATATAGGGCCCAGTGATTCAGCCTCCCCAATCACCTGGGGTGGACACTCTTGTTGTACGCCTTTGAAGGCTGGGTGCACAGCCTTGTTGTAGTTATCACTGGGGGGAAATGACCTGCAGGCCTTTCTCCTCATTGTTTGGAGTTTGGATCTATTGGAGTTCTGTCCCAGTTGCAGATCCTTAGGTTATGCTGCAGGCAGGCAGGCGCACAGCTTGGGCGGAGTTGTAGGTGGGGTGGGGCAGGGTCTCAGAATCACCAGGGGTGGAGCGACTCACAATGGTGTCCCCTCTGCTAATGCCGCAGTTTCTACTGCGTTTGGCGTCTCCAAGTCCTGGGGTCTGTGCAAGATTCTCAGTCCCCGAATCTCCACATCAGTGATAGCTGCAAATAGCACTGCTAGAATGCCACTGGTCTTCCACTGCCCCATTGCCCTACAGCCTGCGTTGCATTCAGTGCGACCTGGGAGTTTATAATCTTCTAAGCTGCGGACCCGATCACTGCTGCCACCCTTTCACCCGCACCACCGCACACCACGCCGCCGCCTCCGTTTTGCGCATCTGAACCTTTCAGTTTGGGTGCACTGGGAGCTTCTATTCAGTCTCAAAGCACTCCTTCTCTTGCCTTCTAGATGTAACACTTCCCCTCCCTTGGTTCTGGAGGATAGCTGTTTATCTGTATAGTTGTATTTCTATAATGTAGGTGTGGAGGCTGTGCATTTAGGTATATACCTCATGCTGCCATCTTGGTTCTTCCTATATTTAAGTTTTAATCAGAAGGCTGGTAATGCAGATAATTGTAATTCTAATTTTATATACTGTCAACTCAGGATTCTTTGAGCCGAAAGCTTTAGAAATGATTAAAAATAAAAAGTGTTTGAAGGAACTGATAATGTTTACCTTGAAGGGAAAAATACTTAGTAGGAATATAGTAGCTGTCTTGGAATATGTGAAGGCTTTCACCTGGAAGGAGTACTAAGGCAGAACTAAGAAAAATGGGAAAAGTTTGAAGCAAGGCCTCAGACTTCCCAGTCGAATCACTGTGGGGATCAGATCTAGATTGCTTGAGTTGGTATCCTCATTTCTCCATTCACTAGCTATGATTTTTCGAAAAGCTTCTTACTGCTGTATGCTGTCAATCTCTAAACCATAAAATGAAGCAAGCATTACTACTAGTAGGGTCTTTGTGCAGACTCAAGGAGCTATTCTGCTGTGCTGTAAACATGTGCCTAGCACAGACTCAGTTTTCAGTGTCCCTATATTTTATTATTTACTAGGGTCCCAGTGCACAAAAATTTGTGCACTTGGGAGGTCCCTCAGCATAGCCTGTGCCCTCTTGCAGTCTGGGACCCCTCTGGGGATGTCCACATGCTGGTGTGCCTGGCCAGCCTGGGTGAGGGGCTGATGGCTGTTTGCAGGCTGGCCAAGCCCCCCAGTGTGGACCCTCTCCCCATTGGGGTGTGGCCAGCCTGGGTGAGAAGCTGAGGGCTGTTTTCAGGCTGCCCAAGGTACCTTCAGGTTTTGGGTCCCTACTGGGGTGCCTGGGCAGACTGGGAGAGGAGCTGAGGGGCATTTTCAGGCTGCCCACAGTCCCTTCAGGTTTTGGGTCCCTGCTGGGGTACCTGGCCAGCCTGGGTGAGGGGCTTATGGCTGTTTGCAGGCTGACCAAGCCCCCCAGGGGGTCCCTCACCCCATTGGGGTGTGGCCAGTGTGGGTGATGGGCCTGAGGGCTGTTTTCAGGCTTTCAGGCTGCTCACAGTTCCCATTGACCCAATGTCCCAGCAAGGCTGGCTGGAAGCAGGTTTCTGGGGTTTATTTATCTTCTATAATTGATACACTGTTCCTTTAAGCCAAGGCCTAGGCAGGTAGGCTTCAGCTCCGTGGCTTCTATAATTGAAAGAATGTTGCCTATTCAGGCAGTTTTCTCTGTCGCTGGTGCAATGGAAGCCTGCTGTCTGCTTCAGCTCTGAGGCTTCTATTATTGAAACAATGTTGCAAATATGTTGTTGCCTGAGCCTGGAGAAGCCCCGCCAGCCGGCAGACAGTTTACTGCTGGTGCAATGGAAACCGTCTGCTTACCACAGCTCCGTGACTGCTGGCCTCCATCTTGGCTGGGTTAATTTGCATACAGCCACTCTGATTGGCTGGTGGGCGTGGCTTAGGCATCCCATGGAAATGGTCAATTTCAATATTACTCTTTTATTAGATTAGGTTTTTATTTAGTCTCTTTTTAAAATGAAAAAAATTTCATTCCAGAAACTTTAGGGTATTGATCAAAGGTCATGCTCCACTTTGTACAGTTTTCTGTGTTGCAGTATCCTGTGTTGGCATGCTATGGCTTGAATTATATCCCCCAAAAGATATGTGAAGTCTTAACCCCCAGTAAATGCAAATGTGACCTTATCTAATCTAATAATCTAATCTAATAAAAAAGCAATATGCAAATTGACTCCACTCCATTACACCCACAAGCCATGCCCACCAACCAATCAGGAGCAAATATGTAAATTAACTCAACTAAGATGGCGGCAGCCATGGAGCTGGAGTTGCCCTGGGCAATGGAGGAAGCCAGGGCCCTGTGGGCCCTGAGCTCTGCTTAAGGCTACAAAGTTTAAATTATAGAAGATAAACAAAACCTAGATACCTGCCAGGCTGGGACCTTGGATTGCCAGAGGCAATGCAGGCTTCGAGCAGTGGGGACCAAGGCAACAAAGTTTCAATTATAGAAGTTAAATAAATATCAGATACCTGTCAAGTGGACATCCGCCAAGGGGTCCCAGACTGCAAGAGTGTACAGGCCAGGCTGAGGGACCCCCGATTGCACAAATTTTTGTGCACTGGGCCTCTAGTTTGGAAATAAGATCTTTGCAAATATAGTCAAGTTAAAAAGAGGACATTGGCATCAGTCCCAATTGAATACAGCTGGGTGTCTTTATTTATTTATTATTTTTTTAAACCTTACCTGAGGATATTTTTCCATTGACTTATAGAGAAAGTGGAAGGGAGAGGGACAGACAGAGAGAAACACTGATGTGAAAGAAATACATCCACTGGTTGCCTCCTGCATGAGCCCTGAGCAGGGCCCGGACCAAGGAGGAGCCTGTAATCAACCTTGGCTGAAATTGAACCTGGGACCCTTTGTTCAGCAGGCCAGTGCTCTATGCACTGAGTCAAACCACCTAGGGCATGACTGGCGTGACTGGTGTCCTTATAAGATGGAAATTTGGGCATAGAGTCAGGAGAACACCATAAACATACAGACAGAAACACAGAAGATGCCATGTGAAGACAGAGACACACAGGGAGAATGCCATGTGATGAGCGAGAGTAAGGTGTTGCAGCTGCAAGCCAAAGAATGCCCAGGACTGCTGATAACCACCATTAACTGCACGCCCCCTACTGGGAAAGAAGCCAATAGCCCAGGCATGTGTTCTGACCAGGAATGGAACAGGACACCAGTGACCACTCAGTGCAAGGGACAATGCTCAATCAACTGAACCACCCTGGCCAGGGCAGACTCAATATTTTTGAATTAACCATAGTGCTGTTTTATAATTCAAGTAACTTACTTGCTTATTTTATTTTATTATGTTGTGCATTTTAACATTACATGGTAGGAAGGGGAGAGACTGTAGTGAAATTACCATTGAGATTATATTCAAAGATCACTCACTTATGTGCAGCAAGGTAAAATATTGTTTATTTCAGCACATCCTTAATCAAAGTCTGTTAAAGTGTAGTTGGCTTTTAAAATTATCAGTCTTTAAAATTTACTCTCCTTTTTAATAAATTAACTTTGAAAAGTATGTTTTGAGATTCTAGTGCTTTTAAAAATTTATTATTATACTGAACATTTTCCTCTATCATCAAAATTATTTTTCTTGCTGCATAGTTTTCCATTGTGTAAACTATTCCTTATTTGGTCATTTTCCTGTTGTTAGCTATTACTGGTCTTTTTAGGCTTTAACTATGTACAGAGCACTGTTATGAGAGTTCTAATTATTTTCTTAGTACACATTATCTTAACTAATAAAAGCATAATATTAAAATTAACCGTTTCTTTGGGACGGGTAAGCCACGCCCACCAGCCAATCAGAGCAATTGTATGCAAATTAACCCAGCCAACATGGAGGCCGCCACTCACAGACCTGAGTAAACGGCAGCTTCCATTGCAGCAGGACTGAAACCGAAACTGTTTGCAGCCCTTGGAGGGCAGGCTCCGAAACATGTTTGCAATACAGTGTCAATCATAGAATCCTCTAGAGCTGAAGGAAACAGCAGGCCTGGCCTGACTACTAAGAGTAACATTGTCTCATTATAGAAGCCACGAGCTGAAGCAGAGGAGGTTTCGTTACTAGGCCTCAGCTTAAAGGAACAGTGCATCAACTATAGGAGATAAACAAACTCCAGAAACCTGCTTCTAGCCAGCCTTGCTGGGACATTGGGTCAATGAGAGCTGTGGGCAGCCTGAAAGTGCCCCTCAGACCGTCACCCACGCTGGCCACAACCCAATGGGGTGAGGGACGTTACTGGGGGGCTTGGCTAGTCTGCAAACAGCCATCAGCCCCTCATCCAGTCTGGCCAGATATGCCAGTAGGGACCCCAAACCTGAAGGGACTGTGGGCAGCCTGAAAATGCCCCTCAGGTCCTCACCCAGGCTGGCCAGGTACCCCAGTAGGGACCCCAAACCTGAAGGGACTGTGGGCAGCCTGAAAATGCCCCTCAGCTCTTCACCCAGGCTGGCCACACCCCAGTGGGGTAAGTGACCCCACTGGGGGGCTTGGCCAGTCTGCAAACAGCCATCAGCCCATCACCCAGTCTGGCCAGGTACCCCAGTAGAGACCCAAAACCTGAAAGGACTGTGGGCAGCCTGAAAATGCCCCTCAGGTCCTCACCCAGTCTGGCAACACCCCCATGGGGTCAGGGTCTCCACTGGGGGGCTTGGCCAGCCTGCAAACAGCCATCAGCCCCTCACCCAGGCTGGTCAGGCAACCCAGCAGGTGGATATCCCCTGAGGGGTCCCAGACTGTGAGAGGGCACAGGCTGGGCTAAGGGACCCCTCGAGTGCACAAATTTTTGTGCACCGGGCCCCTAGTTATAATTATATTTGATAAGGCTCCTAAAGAAGAGTGCTATATTTTAAGGATAGTTAAAGTATGTTCTTTATCACAACTCCTCAGTAGCAGTAGGCATTAAAAAATCTAATTTAAATATTTTTTAATGTTTTACTTCACAGTTTTTTAAATTTTCTTTTTTATTGATTTCAGAGAGGAAGAGAGAGGGAGAGAGAGAGATAGAAACATCAATGATGATAGAGAATTATTGATTAGCTGTCTCCTACACACTTCATACTGGGATTGAACCCAAAACCTGGGCATGTGCCCTGATGGGAAATCGAACCATGACCTCCTGGTTCATAGGTCGAAGCTTAACCACTGAGCCACACCAGCTGGGCTACTTCACAGTTTTTAATATTAGTGAGATAGAGTAAATTTTCATGTAAATAGAGCGTTTATCTTTATAGTGTGTATCCCTTTTTAGTTTCTTTGACTGTTTTGCTCCTGAGGTTTTATTTTTTAATAAGCAGTTATTTAGATAATAAAGATACTTACCCAAAGGATTATTACAAAGAGATTTTAATGAGTAGAGAGTTGTTTCATTTATTTACAAATTATTAAACCATGAATTTAATATCCAGTGGAATTATCTGTTCTGGTAAATCCTATGTATAAAATACCTCAATAAGTCCATGTAGTGGAGGAACGCTGAAATTGCCTCCTCAATACCTACCCCCTCAATACCTTCACACCACCCCACCCCAGTGTGGCAGCTTAGTGGTTGCATGACTGACTCAGACTCCTCTGTGGCCTCAGAGTGTCTAGAGCAGCAGTTCTCAATCTGTGGATTGTGATCCCTCTAAGGGTTAAATGACCCTTTTACAGGCGTCGCCTAAATACATCCTGCATATCAGATATTTACATTATGATTCATAACAGTAGCAACATTACAGTTGTGAAGTAGCAACAAAAATAATTTTATGGTTGGGGATCACCACAAAATGAGGAACTGTATAAAAGGGTCGTGGCATTAGGAAAGTTGAGAACCACTGGTCTAGTGCAATAGTCCTACCATCCTCCTTGCCTATGATTGGTTCAGGATTCTAGGTATCGGTTCTGCAAGTAGCAGGTGAATTTATTTGGGCAAATGATATGTGAGTGGAAGATCCTGGGGGGCAACTTGGAGCTGCTTTGCAACTCTTGAGAGTGTTCATTTCCCTTCTGTGGACCTGGGCATTTTCATGCATGTATGTGAATTCTGTTTTTGTTTTTAAATTCTTACCCACTAGAGAGAGTGGGAAAGACAGAGAGAAATATCGATGTGAGAGAAACATATTGATTGGTTGCCTCCTGCACAAGTCCTGACTAAGGCCCAGGCTAGGGAGGAGCCTGCAACCAAGGTATGTGCCCTTGACCAGAATCGAACCAGGGACTCTTTGGTTCTAGGGCCATGTATGTGAATTCTTAACAATAGTAGTGTTTTAACTACTAGTCTGAGGATAAAAAGGCCACCACAGAGAAGGGGCCAGAGCTAGGAAAATAGCAGGATCCTAGATGGAGCCACAGTTTTAAGTCATCATCAGAATCTGTTCTGCCAGTACACAAGCTAATAATTTTCCTAATGTTTCCTTTTTTTTCTTTATTGATTAAGGTATTACATACATGTCCTTATCTCCCCATTGTTCCCAACCCCCCAACCATGCCCTCACCCCTCTGGTGTCTGTGACCATTGGTTAGGCTTATATGCATGCATACAAGTCCTTTGGTTGATCTCTCCCTCTTACCGTCCCACCCCCCCCACCTTCTTTCTGAGGTTTGACAGCCTGATTGATGTTTCTGTCTCTGGATCTGTTTTTTTTTTTGTTTTTTTTTAATATATTGTATTGATTTTTTTTTTCAGAGAGGAAGGGAGAGGGATAGAGAGTTAGAAACATCGATGAGACAGAAACATGGATCAGCCACCTCCTGCACACCCCCCACTGAGGTTGTGCCCACCACCAAGGTACATGCCCTTGACTGGAATCAAACCTGGGATCTTTCAGTCTGCAGGCCAACACTCTATCCACTGAACCAAACCAGCTAGGGACGGATCTGTTTTTGTTCATCAGTGTATGTTGTTCATTATATTCCACAAATAAGTGAGATCATGTGATATTTATCTTTCTCTAACTGGCTTATTTTGCTTAGCATAATGCTCTCCAGTTCTACCCATGCTGTGGCAAAGGGTAAGAATTCCTTCTTTTCTGCCCTGACCAGTTTGGCTCAGTGGATAGAGTGTTGCCTGTGAACTCAAGGGTTCTGGGTTTGATTCTGGTCAAGGGCATGTACCTTGGCAGCGGGCACATCCCAGTGGGGGCGTGTAGGAGGCAGCTGATCGAAGTTTCTCTCTTATCAATGTTTCTGACTCTCTATCCTTCTCCCTTTATCTCTGTGAAAAATCAATAAAATATATTTTTTTTTTTAAAAAAAGGAATTTCTTCTTTTCTACTGCAGTGTAGTATTCTATTGTGTAGATATACCAGTTTTTTAATTCACTTGTCTGCTGATGGGCATTTAGCCTGTTTCCAAATCTTAGCTATGGTGAATTGTGCTGCTATGAACATAGGGGTGCATATATCCTTTCTGATTGATGTTTCTGGTTTTTTGGGATATATTCCTAGAAGTGGGATCACTGGGTCAAATGGGAGTTCCATTTTTAGTTTTGTGAGGAAACTCCATACTCTTTTCCAGTGGTTACACCAGTCTGCATTCCTAACAGCAGTGCATGAGAGTTCCTTTTTCTCTGCATCCTCTCCAGCACTTGTCATTTGTTGATTTGTTGATAGCCATTCTGAGAGGTGTGAGATGCTACTTCATTATTGTTTTGATTTGTATCTCTTGGATGATTAGTGACTTTGAGCATGTTTTCATATGTCTCTTGGCCTTCTTTTGTCTTCTTTTGAAAAGTATCTATTTAGGTCCATTGCCCATTTTTTGATTGGGTTGACTATCTTCCTTTTGTTATGTTGTATGAGTTCCCTATAAATGTTGGATATTAAACCCTTATCTGTTATAACATTGGCAAATGTGTTCTCCCATGCAGTGGGCTTTCTTGTTTTGCTGGTGATTTCTTTTGTTGTACTGAAGCTTTTCATTTTGATGTAGTCCCATTTGTTTATTTTCTCTTTAGTTTCTATTGCCCTAGGAGCTGTATCAGTGAAATATTGCTTTCGCATATGTCTGAGATTTTGCTGTCCATGGGTTCCTCTAATATTTTTATAGTTTCCCATCTTATGTTTAAGCCCTTTATCGATTTTGAGTTTATTTTTGTGTATGGTGTAAATTGGTGGTCTAGTTTCTTTCTTTTCTTTTCTTTTTTTTTGTATTTATCTGTTCAATTTTCCCAACACCATTTATTGAAGAGGCTGTCTTGACTCCATTGTATGTTCATGCCTCCTTTGGCAAATATTAATTTGAGCATAATGGTTTGAGTCAATTTCTGGGTTCTCTATTCTAGTCCATTTATCTATATGTTTGTTCTTATGCCAGTACTAGGCAGTTTGGAGAACAGTGGCTTTGTAATATAGCTTGATATCTGGTATTGAGATCATACCTACTTTGTTCTTTCTCAGGATTGCTGCAGCTATTAAGGGTCTTTTATTTCAGATGAATTTTTGAAGAGTTTTTTCCAGGTCAGTGAATTATGCTGTTGGTATTTTAATGGGAAGTGCATTGTATCTATAGATTGCTTTGGGTAGTATGGACATTTTAATGATGTTGATTCTACCAATCCATGAATACAGTATGTTCTTCCATCTATTTATGTCTTCCTCTTTCTTTTTTCCAATGTCCTGTAGTTTTCTGAGTACAGGTCTTTTATCTCCTTAGTTAAGTTTATTCCTAGGTATTTTATTTTTTTTGGTGCATTGGTAAGTGGGATTTTTTTTTTTCATTTCTTTTTTGTGAGTTCATTATTGGTGTATAAAAAGGCCATAGATTTCTGAGTGTTAATTTTGTATCCTGCTACATTGCTGAATTCATTTATTATGTATAGTAGTTTTTTGATGGAATGTTGGGGGTTTCTTTTTTTTTTTTTCTGCTTTTATTTATTTATTTATTTTATTTATTTATTTTTATTTATTTATTTTTTTATTTCATTGTTTAAAGTATTACAACAAGTGATAGATAAGTATTACAACAGATGATAGATAGATATCCATTTTTTTCCCCTTGCCTATATATAGTATCATGTCATCTGCAAATAAGAACAATTTTACTTTTTCTTTTACAATTTGGATGCCTTTTATTTCCTCTTCTTATCTGATCGCTATGGCTATCACTTCTAGTACTGTATCAAACAAGAGTGGTGAAAGTGGGCATTCCTCTATTGTTTCCATTCTTAGGGAAAATGAATTTAATTTTGCCCATTATTAATGATGTTGGCTGTAGGTCTGTCATATATGGTTTTTGTTATGTTGAGGTATGGTCCTTCTATTCCCACTTTGCTGAGAGTTTTTATCAAGAAAGGGTGTTGGATTTTTGTCAAATGCTTTTTCTGCATCAATTGATATGATTATGTGATTTTTGTCTCTCTATATGTTTATGTGATGTATCACATTTATTAATTTGTGGATATTGTACCATCCTTGCATCCCAGGAATAAATCCCACTTGGTCATGGTGTATGATCTTTGTAATGATGAATCCAATTTGCTAGAAAATTTTTTTTGAGGATTTTAGCATCTATGGTTATCAAGGATATTGGCCTCTAGTCCTATTTTGTTTTTGTTTTTTGTTTTTTT
>PVJC01002865.1:18085-75303 GCA_004026665.1 Murina feae
TTTTTTTTTTTTTTTTTTTTTTTTTTTTTTTTTTTTTTTTTTTTTTTTTTTTTTTTTTTTTTTTTTTTTTTTTTTTTTTTTTTTTTTTTTTTTTTTTTTTTTTTTTTTTTTTTTTTTTTTTTTTTTTTTTTTTTTTTTTTTTTTTTTTTTTTTTTTTTTTTTTTTTTTTTTTTTTTTTTTTTTTTTTTTTTTTTTTGGTGTGTGTGTGTGGTGTCTTTATTTGGTTTTGGAATTAGGGTAATGCTGGCTTCATAGAAAGAGCTTGGAAGTGTGCCTTCTTGAATTTTTTGGAGTAGTCTGAGGAGGATAGGTTTTAGTTCTTCATTGAATGTTTGATGAAACTCGCCTGTAAAGCCTCAGACCAGGACTTTTGCTTGCTGGAAGCTTTTTGACAACAGCTTCAATTTCCTCCATAGTTATCAGCCTATTGAGATTTTTAGATTCTTCCTGATTAAGTTTTGGAAGGTTGTATATTTCTAGGAATATGTCTATTTCCTCTAGATTGTCTAGTTTCTTGGAGTAGTGTTGCTCATATTATTTTTTAACAATCCTTTGTATTTCTGTGGGTTCTGTTGTTATTTCACCTCTTTCATTTCTGATTTTGTTTATTGGGTCCTCTCTCTTTGCATCTTGATGAGCCTGGCTAGAGGTTCATCAATCTTGTTTATCCTTTCAAAGAACCAGCTCTTGGTTTCAATCATCTTTTGTATTGTGTTTTTAGTCTCTATGTCATTTATTTCTACTCTGATCTTTATTATCTCCTTCCTTCTTCTCACTCTGGGCTTTTCTTGTTGCTCTCCTTCTAATTCTTTAAATTGTAAGGTTAGATAATTTATTACCAGTTTTTCTTGTTTTTTAAGGTAGGCCTGTAGAGCTATGAACTTCCCACTCAGGACTGCTTTCATTGTGTCCCATAAATTTTGAATTGTGTGTTTTCATTGTCATTTATTTCTAGGATGTTTTTAATTTCTTCTTTGATCTCATTGGTAACCCAGTCATGCTATTCAGCTTCCAAGTGTTTGATTTTTTAAAATTGTTTTTATTGTAGTTTATTTCTAATATGCCATTGTGGTCTGAGAAGATGCTTGATATGATTTCAAGTTTCTTGAATTTGGAGAGATTTTGCCAGTGATCCAATATGTGGTCTATCTTTGAAAATGTCCCATGTGTACTTGAGAAGAACGTATATTCCAAGCTTTGGGATGAAATGTTCTGAAGATGTCAATTAAATCCATCTGGTCTAGTGAGTCATTTAGGATTGCTGTTTCTTTGCTGATTTTTTGTCTAGAGGATTTGTCCAGTGATGTCATTGGGGTATTAAAGTCCCATACTATGATTGTATTGTTGTCAATCTATCTCTTGATATCTTCCAGGAGTTTTTGTTATGTATTTGGATGATACTGCTTTGGATACATATATGTTTATTAGGGTTATATCCTCTTGTTGTATCGATCCCTTTAGTATTATGAAGTGGCCTTCCTTATCTCTTGTTATGGCCTTCTCTTTGAGGTCTATTTTGTCAGATGAAAGTATTGCTATCCTAGCTTTTTTTTTTTCATGTCTTTGCCTGAAAGATATTTCTCCATCTCTTCACTTTCAGTCTGTGTGAGTCCCTTGTACTGAAGTGGGTCTCTTACAGACAGCATATATATATATAGGTTATGTTTTCTTATCCATTCATTCACTCAATGTCTTTTGATTGGAACATTTAGTCTATCTACATTTAAAGTTATTATTGACTAGAGGCCCAGTGCATGAAATTTGTGCATGGGTAGGGTCCCTAGAAGCTGACAGCTGGGGCACCTCCCTTCCCCCAGCTGCCTGGCACTGCTGCCTGCTCCACCCCCTGGTCGAACTCCTGTTTGAAGTCCTGGTTGAACTCCCTGTTGAGGGGACAATTTGCATATTAGGCTTTTACTATATAGGATCTGTACTTGTTTATAGCCATATAACTTATAGCTATTTATTTATTTATTTATTTATTTATTTAATCTGTGTTCCTTCTTCCCTTTTTATTTCTTCTTTTTACACCAGTCCCTTTAGCATTTTTTGCATTGTTGGCTTGGTAATGGTAAACTCTCTTAGTCTTTTCTTGTCTGTGAAGCTCCTTCTTTCCCCTTCAATTTTGAATGATAGTCTTGCTGGATAGAGTATGCTTGGATTCAGTCCCCTGCTTGGCATCACTTTATAAGTTTCCTTCCATTCCTTTCTGGCCTGATATGTTTTTGTTGAGAAATCATTTGATAATCTAATGAGAGATACCTTGTACATAACTTTCTGTCTCTCTCTTGCAGCCTTTAACATTCTCTCTTTGTCCTGAACGTTTGCCGTTGTAATTATGATGTGTCTTGGTTTCGGGTCTTTTCGGGTTCACATTGTTTGGAACTCTCTGTGCTTGTGTGACTTTTTTCTTCCCCACGTCATGGAAGTTTTCTGATATTATTTCTTCAAATATATTTTCTAATTCTTTTCCTCTGCCTGTCATTCTGACACCCCTATTATTCTTATGTGGCTTAGTTTCATGTTGTCCCAAAGCTCCCTTTGGCTCTCCTCCTGTCTTTTAATTTTTTTCTCCTATTGCAGTTCAGTTTGGGTGTGTTTTGCTTCCCTGTCTTTTAATTCGCTAATTTGGTCTTCCGCTACTCCTAGTCTATTGTTGTAACTTTCCATGGTGATTTTTATTGCAAGTATATAACTCTTTATTTCTTATTGATTCATACATAAGTTGTTGATTTTTTCATCCATCTGGTTTATGGACTGTAAGACCCTTATTCTGAATTATTTTTCTGACATATTACATGCATCTACTTCACTTAGCTGCTTTTCTGGTAATCCCTCCTTTGCTTTCCTTTGGGAGTTTCTTTTTCTCCCCATTTTTGCTCTCACTGAAGGACCTAGGTATCAAATTGGATGGGGGCTGCTTCTCTGGAAGCAGTGGCTCTTTGGGTGGTGGCTGCTCCTTGGGCGGTTTTGGCAATGGCTGCTCCTCAGTTGGTGGTACCTTCTCTGGTGGGTGCTGCTTGCAGCCATGGTGGCTCCTCTGGCTTGCAGGGGCAGGATGCTTGTACAGCTGCTGATCCTTTGATGAGGGCGGGCCATGTGAGGCTGCTGCTCCTCAGACTGGGGTGGGTTGCTCTTGTGTCTGCTGCTCGCGTGGTCAGGGTGCCCTGGGCTAAAGTGTTGGGCCACCCAGTGGGGAGCATGCTTTGGAACTCACAGGATCCCACGCCTGGGATGGCTGGAGTCTTGGTGACTGTAGGACCACAGCTGAAGCAGCAGGCCCCTGTCAGGGTTGGCTGTAGAGTCCCAGGTGTTGTCTGAGGGCTCTTTGGGTGGAGGTAGGGCTGGGATCCCAGTCACAGCAGCTCTCCCCTTCAAAAAGGCGCAATCTCTGTGGAAGAGCTGGCCACTCCAGGACTGTTTGCTATAGTAGCAGAGGCTGCCTGATTAGGCAAGCCCGGTCAGCCTGCCCCTGAAGGTGCAGAAACTAACTGTGCCTCAGTCACACACATACAAACACACACATGCACACACACGCACACACACACACACTTCCACACACTCCTCTTTCACTTCCTCCCTCACTCACACTCTCTCTTTCACTGCTGCCTTCCTTCTGCCTCTGTAGTTGGGTCTGGAGTGTTATTGACCTGTTTGTGGATGGAATCTCCTCTCTGGGTGTCTGGTTATTTGGCTCACTCACTACCACATTGGCCAAACAGGACAAAATGCAAGACATGACACAAAGGGAAGAACACATGAATGTACTCATGACACCAATAACCCCAAAATAAGTGAACACCAAAGAAAAGAGAATTAGGGGAGAGAAAAAGAGAGCACAAATTATATCAAAGAGAGAAAAAATGGTATGAGCAGAAAGAAAGAGAATAAAAAGGAATACAAAAATATATATGAGGAGAAAACACCAGAGAACAAACAGATAAACCAAAACATACAAACACCAAATATCCAGTAAAGAGGGTGGGGCAGAATCTGTAGAGTCCAAGCTTATATACAGAAAGTAAGGTTAAAGAATTGGATGAATGTGGGGAGGACCCCAGTTCACTATGGAGGAGTAGAAAGAGGATGAGTGGATAAGAAGAAAGAGAAAGAGAAGAAAAATAATAATAATAAAAATTTTAAAAATTTAAAAAATAGAATAAAATAAAATATTAGAATGATGAAGAAATAATGAGAAAATAAATAGGAAATAATGAAACAAATGAAAGAGGAAAATAAAGAAAAAAGAGATAAAATAATAATAATAAAAAAAGTAAAAATGAAAACATGAAGTGTTGTTCCTTTCTGCCTAGTTTTAATTCCCCATGAGGGATGGTTTAAGATCCCACTCTCCTCTACTGTCTGCCACCTCTCAGCTTCCTGTTGCTGGGACTGATGGCCTCTTTTTAGGCCACTGCCTGAGGGCTCTCTAAGAACTATTCAGTTTTTTTGTTTTATATCCTTTGTGCCACTCGGGGTGTAGTCTGGGTGTGGCTGTATTCACTGCCTGGAGACTGCTGGGAGTGGGTATCTCTTCAGGAGAAAATAGCTGCCTGTGTCTGGAAATGACTCAGTGCCAGACTCATGGCCACCTCTCCTCTCCCCAGTCTCTCCCCAGACTCCACAAGTCCGCACCTCCACCTGCACATCAGCCACAAGTGAGTGTTTGTATTTGAAAGGTTCCATGAATTCCATGGTGTAATGGTTAGCACTCTGGACTCTGTAAGGTTCCATGAACTAGGTTTAGTGAATGAAAGCTAAGACCAAAAAGAGGGGCAAGAGCTGTGCCAGTGTGCCCCCCCCCCCCGGCATGGCGTGGCTTGGGCAGCCATCCCTGCTGCCCCCTTTGGGCCCAGTCTCTTGTGGCTGTGGACTCAGATCTAGAATCCCCTGCCTCTAGAATCCTCCTGTGGACCTCCTTTACACGTTCAGACACTACTCCTGTCCCAAGGAACACAGCCTCGGTGCTATGCAGCTTCCTTCTGACTATCTTGCGACTCTCTGCAGCCCAGATCCCCGATTTTACCATTCTCCAGGCATCCTCTGCCCTTCCCGGCTGCAAATTGTCTCACCACCTGTGTCTACTTTGCCAATTTGGAGTGGATGTTACTCGATTTAATTGCTCATTCTTTCTGCTCTGGGATGAGGCTTGGTACACGTCTGCCTATTCTGCCACCATCTTCTGCACCCTGTATGTGAAATCTCTTCCCTATGTTTCAAGCTTGAGTTGTATTTTCTGTTAATTACAAAGAAAGTATGCTAAATGGTACTTACTAATAAAAGCTATTAAATGAAATGCAAATTCTTACCTAAGTATTCAAGGCCAGTCTTATCTTCTATCACTCCCTTATTTATTCCCTGTATACTAACCATTTTAGAGCATTTACTATGCCTTATAGTTTTTAGTATGTAAAATATTATTTTTCATCATAAGTTATGACAAGTTGTGTTTTTTTTTTAAGTTCCTGGGAAAATTTTACCTCTTCTATAGGGCAATCCATGATAACGTCAGCTGGAATGAATGATACATACCTGTAAATTGTTATGTCATTTATTATTTTGTTTTTTTTTCATTCATGCAAGCATTTACCCAATGCTTGTTCTATCTACTCTAATTCTCACATAAATCACATGCTATTTCATGTCCTATCTTTTCTGCAAGATTATTTGCTTCTTGAGGAGAATTGTATCTTTTTATTTTTATGTCTCCAATAAAGTTCAATAACATATAACTTTTATTTTCCATTAATCAGTGGTTATCAAACATTTTTTTTCCAAAACTTTCTGTGATGTGTATAGTTGTTCTTTTTATCTGTGAAGGTGGAGGAAATACAGTGATTTCCCAAAATTGACCACCAAGTCAGTAGTTTTATTGTAACTGTAATTTATAAACTGGAAGGTCAACAACTGAGAAAAACAACCTGACCCTAACACTGCAATGCCTTGCACACTCTTCAGCCTGTAGTCAGCTTTCAATAAGTATTATTTGAATGTATGAAGGGGTCTATAGTGAGAAAAAGAGTAGCCATAACTTTGAGAATCAGTAAAATAATTTTTTATTAATTAGATGAACAGATTTAAATGAGTTCTGACTTTCTTAAAGGACAAAGCAAATTCTGCATGATTTAGAGTTATAACAAGTTGCATGGGCTCTGTAGACCATGAAATAAGTGTTATTTAAAATTTATAAATGATGGCATTCCAGCTCTCCTTAAAAAAGTTTATTGATATATAATTCACATGACATTCAGTTCACCTATTCAAGGAGTACAATTCAGTGTTTTTTAGTATATTCTGAGTTGTGCAACTGTCACTGCAGTCTAATTTTGAACACCTTAATTACTCTAAAATGAAGCCCTTGCCCATCAGCAGTCATTCCCCATTCCACTCTCGCCTCCAACAGTGGCCCTGAGCAACCCTAATCTAGTTTCTGTCTCTAGACATTTGCTTATTCTGGACATTTTATATAAATGGAATCATACAATGATGTGGTGTTCTGTGACTGGCCTCTTTGAGTTAGCATTATGTTTTCAAAGGTCATCCATTTGTAGCATGAGTCAGTACTTCAATTCTGAAATTCCAGGTCTTTCAGCTCTTTTTCCCCCATGTTTTTGTTTAATTTAGAGAGAGAGGAAGGGAAAGGGATAGAGAGAAAACATTGATGAGAGGGCAACATCAATTTCTTGCCTCTTGCATATCCCCTACTTGGGATTGAGCCTGAAACCTGGGCATGTGCCCTGTACAGGAATCAAACAGGTGACCTCTTAGCTTATGGTGGATGTTCAACCACTGAGCGACACAAGCCGGGCAAGTTCCAAGTCTTTTAAATAAGGTTCTGAGGAAGCAAGCAAGTAGATTAATTTTTATTTGACAACTTGTACGTGCCAAGCACTGTGTTAGATGCTCATACATCTTATTGAGATAATTTCTGAGAGCATAATAGTTTGCCAAAAGTACATGGCTAGTAAGTAACGGAGCTGGAGCTGCAATTCTGTTGTGTCAAACTTTAAGGACCTTACTTCTTCCACCACATGCTTGTATTAAGCCAAGCAACCTCTAGGGAAGTCTGTTGTTTTGTGTAGTTTCTTGAAGGCAGAAGGAAGGGTCTTTAATCATACCAGGCCTTTGCTGCTAATGTTTAGTATCCTTCAATCCTTTAACTCATTCATTCTTTTATTCATATATTCAGTGACTAGGTACTGGGAGGCCATTATGTGTTAGGTATTTAGCTGCAATAAGCATCCAAAATGAACAAGGCACAGTTTTTTCTCTGAAGGAGCTCATAGAAGAGTGAGACAAACTTGTAAGCTGTTACTGTATGACTTCCTGATCTCTGTTGTGCTGTCTTGGTAAGGGCCATTGATCCTCTGTCATAAGAGACCCTATTGTATCTATTGCTTGTTCTTTCCTATTCTTCCAAATATTGTTGTTAGTAATAACTAAATTTGTTTCTACAGCCATAACCTCTCTTCTGCATTCCAGGCAGAATAGCCTACCCAACCTTTCCAATGGGACGACCAATAAACACTTTGACATTTCAAAAATAAAACGATTTAATTCTAATTTTTCCCAACTCTAAACCAAGCCCTTCCTAGTTTTTACCTTATATGGATAAGAAATATTTGTTTATGTCTAAGCATATGAATATGTATTTTCATTTATTCAGTTGCTCAGGCCAAATATCAAGTCATTGTGACTTTCTCTTCCTTATATGTGTCACATCCATGAAGCAAATCTTGATGGCTTGACATTCAAATTACATTAGCCTCCACTACCACAACTCTAATCAAATCTAGATGGACGCCAGAGCTTTCAGCCTATTTCTCCTTTCAATTCTTGTGGCTATAGTCTTTTCTCTACTCAAAAATCAAAGTAGGTTCTTTCAAAACAGTAACAAAACAAAAAAACAAAACAAAGTAAAAAAACCCAAAAACCTGAGTCAGGTCATATTACTTATTTATGTATTTATTTTAAAGGTCATATATCATTTAAATATTTTTTCCAATTATAGTTGGCATACATTATTATATGTTTCAGGTATATCCCCAATGATTAGACATTATATAACTTACTAAATGATTGTTCTGATAAATCTTGCACCCATCTGACTATATATAATTATCCTATACTAGAGGCCTGGTGCACGAAATTCATGCACTCGGGGGGGGGGTCCCCTCAGCCTGGCCTGTGCCCTCTTGTAGTCTGGGAGTCTTTGAGGGATGTCCATCTGATGGCTTAGGTCTGCTCCTCCCGAGGAATGGGCCTAAGCCGGCAGATGGACATGCCTAGTGGTACCTCAGAGGCAGGAGAGGCTCCTCCTACCACTGCTGCACTCACCAGCTGCGAGCCCAGCTTTTGGCTGAGCAGGGCTCCCCCTGTTGGAGTGCACTGACCACTAAGGGGCAGTTCCTGCATTGAGCATCACACATAGCGTGCACACATCATAGCGACTGGTCATTCTGCCATGGAGCCAAAACCAGCTCTCCAACATCCCCTGAGGGATCCTGGATTGTGAGAGGGCACAGGCCAGGTCAAGAGACCTCACCCATGCACAGTCGAGTCTGGGAAAGGATGTGAGAGGTTGGCCAGCTGGGGAGGGACTGTGGGAGGGTTCCAGGGCATGTCCAGCCTGTCTCACTCAGTCCTGATCGGCTGGACCTCAGCAGCAACCTAACCTACCAGTTGGAGCATCTCTCCTCTGGTGGTCAGTGCATATCATAGTGAGTGTTTGAGCAGCCTTAGCTTATCATTAGCATATTATGCTTTGATTGGTTGAACAGCCGACTGGACAACTGGACACTTAGCATATTAGGCTTTTATTATATCCTATACTAGGAGCCTGTTGCACAATAATTTGTTCACTCGGGGGCATCCCTCAGCCCAGCCTGTGCCCTCTCATAGTCTGGGACCCTTCAGGGGATGTCCACCTGCTGGCCTGCCTGGCCAACATGGGTGAGGGACTGATGGCAGTTTGCAGGCTGGCCGAGCCCGCCAACTACCCTGCCCATCCTGCCCACCCACAGTCCACCACCTGCCCCGCCCACTCCACTCACCCTGCTGCCTGCACTGCACCCACCTCCGTGGCTGCCAGCTTCCATCTTGGCTGAGTTAATTTGCATACAGCCACTCTGATTGGCTGGTGGGCATGGTTTGGCTGGTGGGCGTAGGTAGGTATCTCAGAGAGATGGTTAATTTCAATATTACTCTTTTATTAGAGTAGATAATACAAGCCTAATATGCTAAGTGTCCAGTCGTCCAGTTGGCTGTTCAACCAATCAAAGTGCAATCTTATCTAATAAAAGAGAAACATGCAAATTGACCAATCCTCCGCTACGCCCACAAGCCATGCCCACCAGCCATGCCCACCAGCCAATTAGGAGTGAGTATGCAAATAAAACCAACTAAGATGGTGGTGACCATGGAGCTGGAGAGAACAGGAGGCTTGGGTTGCCCCTGGTAATGGAGGAAGCCAAGCTTCCCTCCTGCCCTGGCCATCTGTGAGCTCTGCTCAAGGCTACAAAATTTCAATTATAGAAAATAAATAATTCCCAGATACCTGCTTCCAGCCTCTATGGCCTCTACTCAAGCAGGTTCTAGGAGCCTGGGTTGCCCAGAGCCATGGCCAGCTGGCAAACACCTATTAGCCACTCACCCAGGCTGGCCAGGCACCCCAGTGGGGACCCCCATGTGAGTGGGGTGTGGCCAGCCTGCAAATATCCATCAGCCCCTCACCTGGGCTGGCCACACCCTCATGGGGTGAGGGTTCCCACTGGGAGGCTTGGCCAGCCTGAAAACATCCCACAGCTCCTCACCAAGGCTGGCCAGGCACCCCAGCAGGACCCGCCATCCTGAAGAAGGTGAGGCCAGCCTGCAAACCACCACAGGACCCTTGCCCAGGCAGCCTCATGCCCCAAGGGAACCCCCACTCTGATCTGGTATACCATTCAGGGCAAACCAGCTGGCCTCCACCTGTGCACCAGGTCTCTACCCTATATAATAAAAGGGTAATATGCTAATTAGACTGGGAAACCTTCCAGGAAACCTTCCAGATGTTCTTCTGGACAACGCCATGGTGGTGGGGCCAAGGTAGAGGTGCTTAGAGGCCAAGAGGGGCAGACAGTTGTGGGTGATCAGGTTGATGGGGTGCAGGGACATTGGGGGTAAGCAGACCAGCAGGGGGGTCAGTTGGGGGCAAGCAGGCCATCAGTGAGGGTCAGTTGGAGGTGATCAGGATGGGGGAAGTTTGGAGTGAGCAGGCCAGCAGTTGGGGGCGAGTAGGCCGGCAGGCAGAGTGGTTAGGGGCAACCAGGTAGGCAGGCAGGTAGGTGAGCAGTTAGGAGCCAGCAGTCCCTGATTGAGAAAGGAATGTCTGACTGCCAGTTTCAGCCTGATCCCTGTAAACCAGCAGTAGGACATCCTTCGAGGGGTCCCAGGGTGCAGGCCGGGCTGAGGAACACCCCCTCCCCTGTGCACAAATTTTGTGCACCAGGCCACTAGTAGGATAATAAAAGAGAAACATGCACATTAACCATTTCTCCACTATGTTCAAGCCATGTCCAAAGCCATGCCCACCAGCCAATGAGGAGTGAGTATGCAAATTAATCCCAGAAAGATGGTGGGTAATTTGCATACACAGAGCAGAGTGAGAGAGCTGGCAGCTTGGGGGACATAGCACCCTCAGTTGCTCCCTTGGTCACTCCCTTGGGGAGATGTGGCTCCCTTGGTCACCAGACAGGGAACAGAGCAGGAGAGCTGGAGGCTTGGGAGGACATGGCTCCCTCAGGGAAAACCCGTAGCGTAAGGAGCACAAGGAATTCTGGGAAACCTAGTTTTGATGGCAGCCCCAGGACCAGAAGCGGAAGCCCAGAGTGTGAGGAACACCAGGAATGCTAGGAATCATAATTCTGGTGGCTGATGGATCTAGACTAAGGTGACCAGATGTCCCGCTTTTGGCGGGACAGTCCCGATTTTTCACAATTTTTCCCACATCCCGCGGCATTTTAAAAAAGTCCTGATTTTTGGAAAGAATGCATGACAAGCTAGGGAACTGCAGGAGAACGGGAAGGGAAGATATGGTTTTCAGCGGCCAAGCGGTCAATGGTGTCCCACTTTACCAATGTTAAAATCTGGTCACCTAAATCTAGACACTAGAGCAAAGTGAGCCTGGAGCAAGTTGTGGTTGGGGGTGAAGGGAAAGCAAGGTGAGAAACATAAGTAAAATCATTGTGTCTAGGAAAAATTAAAGGGAAGATATCCTAAAACTTCTAGGGAATCTCCACCAATGGAGCAAAGAAAAAAAAAAAACCTCTATTATTCTGTGAGCAACAAACCAAACTGGGTTGTGGGTCTCAGATAATTCGCTCATATGATTGCAAAGACAGACAGAAATTCCCGGATTGGAGAGGGTCCCCTGAGGGCTCCTAGATTGGAGAGGGTGCAGGTTGGGCTTAGAGACCTCCTCC
Source organism: Murina feae (assembly GCA_004026665.1). Lineage (NCBI taxonomy): Eukaryota > Metazoa > Chordata > Mammalia > Chiroptera > Vespertilionidae > Murina > Murina feae. The sequence continues at coordinate 29,548 of PVJC01002865.1, forward strand.
CCCCCACCCCCAGTGCATGAATCTTCATGCACCAGGCCCCTAGTTTAGATATAATTGACTATATTCTCTATGATGTACTTTATATTCCCATGACTATTCTGTAACAACCCCTTTGTACTTCTTAATCCCTTTACTTTTTTTCACCATCTTCCCAACCCTCTCCCATCTGACAACCATCAAAATGTTCTTTGTATATGGGTCTGTTCTGTTCATTTATTTTGTTTGTTTATTTATTTATTGTTATTTTAACTTATTTTTTTGTTATTAGTTTTAAAAATATTTATTGTTAAAAGTATTACAGATATCCCCTTTCCTCTCCCCCCATTAACCCCTGACCCTGCTCCCACCCCCTCCCCAGGCTTTCACTACACTGCATTTTGTTTTTTAGATTCAGTTATTGGTGGATATGTATTTATTGCCACTTTATTGTTCATATGTTTAATCTTTTTCTTCTTCTTCTTCTTAAAGAAGACCCTTTAACATTTCATGTAATACTGTTTTGGTGGTGATGAACTCCTTTAGCTTTTTCTTGTCTGGGAAGCTCTTTATCTGTCTTTTGATTTTAAATGATAACTTTGCTGGGTAGAGTAACCTTAGTTGTAGGTTCTTGCTTTTCATCACTTTGAATATTTCTTGCCACTCCCTTCTGTTGAGAAATGAGCTAACAGTCTTATGAGCTGACATCTCCTTTACAGGTAACTAACTACTTTTTTGTGTGCTAGTTTTAAGATTCTCTCTTGTCTTTAATCTTTTGCATTTTAATTATAAAGGTATTGGTTTGGGTCTCTTTGGGTTTATCTTGATTGAGATTCTCTGTGCTTCCTGGAATTGTGTATGTATTCCCTTCACCAGGTTAGGAAAGTTTTCTGTCATTATTTTTTCAAATAGATTTTCAATTTCTTGCTCTCTCTCTTCTACTTCTGGCACTCCCATGATGTAAATGTTGGTACACTTGAAATTGTCCCAGAGGCCCCTTACACTGTCTTCATATTTTTGGATTCTTTTTTTTTTTTTTCCTCTTCCAATTGGGTTCTCCTTGCTTCCTTATATTCCAAATCTGTGATTTGGTTCTCAACTTCATCTACTCTACTGTTGTTTTCCTGTCAATTATTCTCATTTTAGTTAGCAAATTCTTTATTTTTCATTGGTTCTTTTTTACACTGTTGAGATTCCCACTAAGTTCATTGAGCATCCTTATATCCAGTGTTTTGAACTCTGCATCTAGTAGTTGCTTGTCACTATTTTGTTTAGATCTTTTTCTGGAGTTTCGCTCTAGTCTTTTATTTAGAACATGTTTCTTTATCTCCTCATTTTGGCAACCTCCCTGTTTTTCCGTTCCTCTTGTTAGGTAGAACTTCTATGTCTCCCAGGCTTGGTAGTGCCATCTTGTGGTAGCTGTTCTGTGGGGTCCAGTGGCACAGCCTCCCTTATCACTCTAACTTGGCACTTTAGGTTTTCTACCTCCTCCTCCAGGTGGGCTATGTACACTATCTTTTGTAGTTGAGGCTTGATTGCTCTTGGTATTTCAATGGAAGGAACTTAACTAGGCTGTATAGCTGAAAGGACTGGCTACAATTACTGACCACTGGACCTTAACTCACTATGGAGGATCAGCTGTTCATGGACCCACCCCACATGGCAGGACTTATTTCAGTGGGGCACTGGTGCTCACTGAGTCTTACCATGGTGTGTTGCTTGTGGAGTAGTGGATGGCAATGCTTCAATGTGGTTTAAAATTGTCCACTGGTTGTATTGGATCTAGAGCCTCCTGTGAGTTGCAGGCCAAGGTCAATTAGCACCTGTGTTTTGCCTGGGGCCACCTGGCATGAGCTACAAAGCAATTTGCAGATGGCTGCTACTTGTACTGGGTTTGGCAGAGCCCAAAAGAGGGAAAGCTGTGAACCAAGGCTGGCCTCTGTTAGTGCCAGACCTGTAGCCACTTACTGAGAGGTACGAGGCATGCTGAGCCCAGGTGCTGCTTGTTTGAGAGATTTTAGGAAAATCTGAAGCATAAGCCAGAACAGCCATATTCATATGGAAAAGCCATAAGAAACAGTTTTGTGGGCCCAGAAATTGGTTAGGTGTGGCCTCAAGGAATCACCAGAGTGAGGTGAACAGTGTTAGCAAGAGTGGTGTAGTCTCAGCTATGGCACCCCCTTGCTGGTTCTGGGGTAGCGGGAGGAGGGCTCATCAAAGGAACAAAGACCTCTGCCAGTACTTCTGTCTGTGATAAATCTTCCCTCCTCTCTTCCCCCAGCTCTCACCGTGAATCCAGACAATTCAGTTCCTCCCTCTATGTCTCTGGTGCCTTTCAAGCTGCGGCCCCGTGCTGGAGTTCAGAGCAAGTGAGCCTGAGTAAGTCTGTGCATAGGCCCTATAAGTGGAACTTCTTGGGACCCCCACAGCATTCCATTTCACTCAGCCTCAATCCCTACTGTTATTTTTTTAATGTTGTTTTATTGCTTAAAATATTACAAAAAGTATTACATATATCTCCTTCCTCCCCCCCCTCCGGCCTTCCCCCGGCCTCCCCTATACCTCAGTATCTTGTGTCCATTGATTATGCTTGTATGCATACATACAAGTCCTTCAGTTGATCTCTTAACTCCCCCCAACTCTCCCCAGCCTTCCTGCTGTAGTTTGACAGTCTGTTTAATGCTGCTCTGCTTCTTTATCTATTTTTGTTTATCAGTTTATAATGGTCTTTATTATCCATAAATGAGTGATGTCATGTGGTATTTTTCTTTAATTGACTGGCTAATTTCACTTAGTATAATGCTCTCCAGTTCCATCCATGCTAATGCAAATGGTAAGAATTCCTTCTTTTTTACAGTAGCATAGTATTCCATTGTGTAGGTGTACCACAGTTTTCTAATTCATTCATCTGCTGATTATCACTTAGGCTGTTTCCAAATCTTAGCTATGGTCAATTATGCTGCTATGAACATACTGTTTTGTTTTATTTTTACAGCCAGAAGTTATGGAGACTTCTCTTTCTGGCACTGGAACCCTGTGCTGAGAGGCCTGTCCTGGGGCTGGGATCTGTAGCTCCTCAGGGCAGGGAGGACCTCTGCAGTCAAGATATCCCTTTCCATTTTTATCTGCCACAGATGGGTGTGGGACCAGCCCATTCCATATCTTTGCCCCTCCCATCAGTCTTGATGTGGCTCCTTCTTTAATCCCGTAGTTGTAGGATTTCCATGCAGCCATATTTCAGGTGGTTCTGAATGATGGTTTTCTGCAGTTTAGTTGTAATTTAGATGTGATTGTGGGAAGATGCAAGGCCTGTATTTATCTATGCCGCCATCTTGACCAGAAGTTCAGGTCATATTACTTTTGAATTCCAAATGATTTAACTGTTTTCTCTTTCATTCAAAATATAATCGAAAATTTTCTCTAGCATGACCCAGGCTACTGTCTAATGTCATCTCTCCCCACTCTTTTCCTTGCTACCTTTACTCCAAAAGTGTCCTTCTTACCATGTTTTGCATAAGTCCAGTGCGAAACCTTCCCTGGGCATCTGCCTGGAATAACTTACATGAATATCCCTATGGCTGACTTCCAAGCTTCATTCAAATCTCAGGGCAAAAATCAACTGCTTCGGTGTTTCCATGACCACCCTGTCTAAAATATAATCACTCCTTATCTGCACACTCTGCTTTCTTCTTCTTAGCAGTTACTACCATCACCTGGGAGATATGTAAAAATAACATTAAAATATTTTTCTGTCTCTACAAAAATATAAAATCCACACAAATAGGGACTATGATTCTGATTGTTCATTCAATAGTCGTTTCAAATAACATATTTTAATATTATTTTTAGGGACATGGAGGGATTGAAGTTTTTCCCTGATGATTTTGTAGAAATAGTTTCTTCATCTTAGTGTGGTGAGAATTTTAAAATCTATCTATATCTTGAATATAAGCACTAAACTTTACTTTAAGATTTAACGCTGCATTAAAATGTTTTTTTTTTTTAAGGCCAACTTCAATCTGTACATCCTTCTGTAACAAACAACAAAACAATGACAATAACTCACAGCAAGGATAAATTGCTCTATCCCTCATTTAATGCACAAAATGTTGTTTTTTTAAGAACATAGGAGACTACATGGCCTGAAGCTTAGAGAAAAGACCTGTGGTCTGGATTTCTGATTTGAACTGAGTCACTAAATTTTGATGTGATCCCAGAGAAATCATTTAAGCTCTTCTGCACTTCCATCAATCCAGCAAGAGAGCCTGAATACATTACAAGGCAGGGATCTATTATACCGGGGAAAAAAAAATGCCCTAACCATACTATGTCTGAGTTAACAAATCTTATTTCATTAAACTTTAATAAAACTAAAGCCTTTAAGAGCTAACAGTTGTAACTTTAAAATGGTAGTGTCAAACTTAAAAGATAAACAAAAAAGGCAGTCGTAAATGTAAGCCCACATTTACGTTGAGTAAATATGCCTAGAGAAAATGCCCTTCTTGTTCATGTGCCTGGGTTTCTCCCCTGTGAATAATAAAATCCCTCCTCCTCTGAAATAATCAGGGCTAAGTGTAATGGGCTGAGCTGCTCTCTGTACTATTCTTTGAAGGAGAGCAAATGTGCTTTGTCAATTAGCTCGTTATTGCCTCTTTCCTTGTAAAAAGATCAACTTGGGCCAATTAGAAAACTAGAGAAAGGAACTTTTAACTGAAAGATGAGGACATTAAAACCAATATTGTAGAGAACCAAATGGAGAGCATTAGAATGCATTATTGATTGTTCAGCCTGGAAAAATATGGCAATTACCCTGCAAATAGCAGGAAAAACAGGCTAGGTCGTCTGCTGTGTCTCTTCAAGTTTTGTGATGTTATCTAACTCTCTTGGGATAATGAAGATGTGAATGGTACTTTCAGATGAATTTGGAGATGTCCATAATCATGGTGCTTAAACAGTTTGGGTTTTCAGAAAAAAACACACCAAACAAACAGCACATAAGTTACAAATAGAACACACCCTGCCTCTAACCTTCCGATTTTATGTACTACTAAGTTGAACCTAGTGAATATCTGAATCATGCTTTTGAATATTTTTTAACTTTTTGACAGCAGTGTACTCAAATAAGTTATATTTCTACCAGACATTCCAATTTAATACCAACATTTCCCTTAATTGTCAACAATGTAAGGATTTAAAATTTTCAGAAAAACACACCATGCATTCCCAAACAACATATTTATATTTCAAAGACTGTCTTTCTGAAAATTTGACACTATTCTCCTATTAGGTGTCATTCTGCTAAGACAGTGTACCACTAATATGTAACAGTAATATTGTGACATTTCCAAAATGTTAAGATTTGTAAAGAAACACCCAAAAGTGCTAGACTTCAAAACAGATTTCTTCTTCTAGTTCTTTCCACAAAAAAGCAATCTCGTGCGGTAGCATTTTAACAGCAATTTTTTATCTGAAGAGGTAAAAGCCAAATTGTTAGAAATGAATCCATTTGGGAACAACAGGGGATCTATCTTGCTGGGATAAAACAAAGCGTTACTTAAATTTTGGTACAAGAAATGACCATTTCACTTTCTTTCTAGAGCCATGTTAAAAACAATATCTAGCCCTAACTGGTTTGGCTCAGTGGATAGAGCGTCAGCCTGTGGACTCAAAGGTCCCAGGTTCGATTCCGGTCAAGGGCATGTATCTTGGTTGCGGGCACATCCCCAGATGGAGGTGTGCAGGAGGCAGCTGATCGATGTTTCTCTCTCATCGTTGTTTCTGACTCTCTATCCTTCTCTCTTCCTCTCTGTAAAAAATCAATAAAATGTATTTAAAAAGAAAACAATATCTAGCTTGAGCTAGAGGATGACTTGGAATCAAAGGTAAGAAAAGAGAAGATGAAGAAAACAAATAGACAAGTCCCATAATCTTGACAGGCCCACAGAATGATATGAAAATTCTCCTGAGCTGTAGGGCTTTTAGCCTGACAGCTCCGATATGTTATTCTTCCTGAGTGTACACATCCTAATTGGAAATGTGGCATTTTATGCATACGCACGCAGGCAGTCAGCATAAAAGGCCAATGCATGTCTTAGAGAAGATTCATCTTACAGAGATAATATGCATGAGGAAGGAGTTGAGCAAAAACATATCACAAATGACCTTTCTGTAGTCCTATGGACGAGGGAACCCACCCCACACACCCCTGCCAATATTGTCTACTGAGATTAAGGAATTTCTCTCTCCTTTATTTACCTTTAAATGCCTAGCACTTTATTTATGAAGTGAACAAATACACCTTTGAGGAAAAAGTAAGATTAGTTTTGTTTATTATAAAGTGGTCCTCACAGACTAACATTGTATTATGTCCTTTCAGTAAGTAACATAATACCTCTCATTTGGAGCATATGAACTCAGAATAGGTTTCCCTTTCTTCATTTTTTTTTCTTTACTCATATTTTTTTTTTTTTAGGACAAACAATGCTGCAGTTTACAGTGACTAAGTCAATCTCCTGTCCTGGTGACTTTGTGCTCTGTTCAAAATGAAATTTCTGCTCCCATCCGTGAAAGGCATGGTCTTGGGGTTCATCATGCAAGGTGTGGGGCAAACTAGAGTGGGTGGACCAGTGCTGGCTGGTAAGCCTATCATTGCACTATACCTGCTGGTACAGATGTGGTCACTACCAAAGCCTGTACTAAGGTATCTTTTATCTAAGCTACATTGTCCCAAATATCAGGGCCAATTATATCAGGAGGAGTAAAACTTTTGGTTGAAATTCATGCCTCTTCCAAAGGCCTTTTTTTCTGCTACCATTATTCACTTTAAATAATTTGAGAATCATTCCATTGTGTAAGACATTACTAATTGGAGTGATGATGTACCTTTGATGGGGAATATTTTTAAGAATTGTGATGTGTTATATCCTGGGCTTTGGACATAAATGATGCTTTAAAACAAAAGAAAAGGAATTTTTAAGAAAACAATCACTCCAAAACCAAAATTATGAAACATCTGGAGAAAGTTTGGGAATATATGACAATTATCCAAATAACACAGAAAAAAATGTATTTTAAGCAAATTAGTATTTTGTTTGAATATCAGTATAATTATGACAAACTCTAGCCAAAATTAATCACTAGAAACCTAGTCATCCTGAGTTTTCATGACTCCTTTTACTGTAATAATTTTTTGTCAAATGTCTAAACCAATCTGGCCTATAGGCTGACTTCCTGCTCTGATGCACCACTCTTCTTCTGTTATATTAATTTTCAGACTTGCTCATTTAGATTTACAAATAACTTAATTCATTCCAAAATTATACTCTGGAGATTCTTTTCTCTGAGCCTCCTAAAAGGTCTTCTTTCTGCTAATTTAATCTCCCCAAAGCATTTTCACAATCAACAAATATGAATCATGCTATAACATTTTGCTAAATCTAATAATCTACATTTTCTCAGTCTTGGATATCACTCACCTACAATTACCCCACTGAAATGGACTTTTGTAATTCTTACAGAACCAGATAACCAGATTATGTGAATTAAAGTTGGAAAGCAGAGGCCATGTGGTGTGAGATACAGAACATGGCTATTTAGAAGATAACATGTTAGGCTCTCTCTAAATCTTTATAAAATGAAGATATACTAATTACTCACTATGCAAATTATGTGACAATGTGGGGAAAGTCCTGATCTCAGAATCTGCATGTAGACTCTGTTCCAAATGAGATTTTTATGTATGGTAATTTCCCGCAGATGTTATTTTAAAATATCGTAATATATTTTGTAGAACAGTTCTTTAGGAGCCAATGAATGTATTTTTTTTCCGTGTCATCTCATTATCCTCACTTATCTTCATTTAAGAAGATGCTGCTGTTTTCTAGAATATTTTGTTTATAAAATACAGAGAAATTCACTCTTGAGACCTAAATATTTAACAGTCTCATATTTAATGGGGACTGCTATGAGTTTATGTTTTCTCATAAATAAAGACAATGCCACAATAAATCACAACATACCAAAAGGTCACTTGGATTTTGGTTTGGAATTACATCTTACATGTTTAAAGGGTGAGCAATGACAACTTAAACAAAACATTCTCTTTCACTGATGGAATTCTTGCTTCCTGGGAGTCTGCTGAGGTTGCTGGCTTTTTGTATTGAAAAGCTGGATCTATCAAGAAATGCAGAAACATTACAATTCAAAGATAATTCAAAATATTCTAGTGAAGAACTAATTTGGCAGTACTTTTCGCTAGAAACAAACATCAAGGTTTGCAAGTGGTGTGTATTTTTAGAAATACAGTTTACTAACCTATTCAGCGTCCTGCATTTCCTATACAGTATGTGCTCGGTAGGCCCTGGTGTAAAAAGATTAAGAGAAACCAGCCTCTCTGCCCTTGGGCAGCTCAGCCTCTAAGGCAGGGTTTTTTTCGGTCCTTTTCATTGGTATTACCGGGGTGCTTGTTTAAAATGCATCCCTCTCTGTATTGGAATCTCTAACAGCAGAACTCTAGCATATGTACCTTCAATACATTTTAACATTTATACTTAGCGATTTTTGTGTGCCTCAAATTATAGAAATGCAGTAAAGAGATTTTGAGCATTTCCAAGGCAGGAGTCAGAACTGTGGTTCACAACTCCAATGGCAGTGTCACTTTCTCATTTTGTTGTTGTTGTTGTTGTTGTTTGAAATTTTTATTCCATATAACGAGGGTCAATAGTTTACTTAATAGCTAAGGTTCCTTTCACCTCCAATTTCTTCTCAGGGAAGGGGTGCTATTTTGCTATGGTACCCAATAGTAGAATGTACAGTTTGCCCTTTCCCCTGCAGTGTTATATCTTGCTGTTATTACCTCTACGAAAGGACTGTTAGAGTAGACGGATAAAAAGGTATGAGCTGGGAGAGGCTGTGAGAGGCAGCTGGGCTTGGAGGAAGGAAGTGTGAGGTATAATAAACTGAAAATAGAAATGCAGGTGGCAGGCTCCTAGGTGAACAGGTAAGATTCAAAGCCCTCCAAGATGTGGTATAACTGGTGACATAGGACCCAGATCAGGGATGGGGAACCTTTTTAATGCCAAGGGCCATTTGGATATTGATAACAGCATTCACAGGCCATACAAAATGATCAACTTAAAAATTAGCCTACTGCATTTGGTCAAACATTTAATTAACTCACCCCTAATGCCTTGGCAGGGCCAGACCAAATGATTTTGCTGGCCTTATATGGCCCACCATACAAGGAAGGGGATGACTTGCTGCTCCTTGCCTACGGACATTTTAGCCTAGGGATATAAACTCCCAAATATCCAGGCACTCGGTTCAGTCTCAGCCAGCTGAGGTGCCCACTCAGGTCCTCTCTGAGTGTATTGCTTTCCTACACATAAATCCTCTCCTGCTTTGGCTGTTATGTGTTGTATCTTGTTTGCATGTCTTCCTGCAAGCAAGGTAAGAACTGTCTCAGACAAGAAGCTATTTCCAGCCAGAGATCTCCTTATCCACTACTGACAGGGCGACACAGCAAAAATACAAAGAGAAGGAAAAGAAACAAATACCTGACTTTTGAGTTTCAAGAGGCCATGCTCAGGCAAAAGACGCTTTTATAGAAGGCTATAAAAGGAATCAAAGCCACTTTTTTCCTGAACTCCCCAGATCAGATTTTATGGCTCATTGAAGATAGACCAAATTACTCAGAGTAAGTGACAGTAGCATTTGATTATAGAAAGATGATGTTGTTTCATGTGCCCTGCATTTGTGCCCTGGGATTCATGTCCCATATTACAAACATATTTGCTCGTAAATTCCTCCTCATCTTTCTAGACCCAGGATAGGAGTTCACATTTTTGTGAGGCTTTCTCATTCTCTATCAAACCATAGGCATTTTTCTTCTATATTCCCACTGCACCTCGAACCTATTTCTATTATAGTTTATATTTCAGTTTATGCCAATTGTTGCTTGAGTATCTGGCTTGTGAGTCTCCAGGGACCTCCTTCAGGAGATTCAATCTCACGTTGTCTGTGTGTTCTCACTTAGTGCTATGGATTACCCCATAGTTAAATTGCTCAGCAAACAGGCCTGAGATGTATTTCCATAGAATATATAAAGTGTTTTATAATATTGTAGAGATGAATGGAATTATTGTAAAATGAAAACAAGGGCAGAATGACAATAGGTGGGTGATTGGCTAATGAAAAGATCAGGGAAGATCACTGAGTTTCCTAGCAGCCCTAGTGGAAAGACAGCAGTGTGGAGCTGAATAATTTTTCATTTGATAAAGTATGCTACATCACCAGAATAGCCAATACGTCTTAGTTCTGAATTCAGAAAAATGTATCATGTGACAATGTAAGTGAAATGGAAGTTCATACTAAACTCTTGTCATGTAAAAAAGAAAAAATATCCTCATCATATATGAACATCAAATGAAGAAATGTGCAATATAATGTCACTCTTCCATATACTTCTTCCGGTAAAAGGCAAGGGACATGATAAGGTGTAGTTCTGAGAAGACATTTCTGTGTTGGAAGAATTAATGTAGTACAGTAAACCCATACATCTTCTCATAATCTGGGCTGATAAAAAGGTGAAAATTAGAGAACGTCAGAAAATAAATGGCTGGTCTGTCCTTATCTGGAGCAGCAATTGTCTCCATGAGTTTTCTGATGGGAATCTGTGGAGTGTAGAGGTTCTGTCTTATTGATTGAAAGGCAACCCACGCACTTTAGAATTTAGGCATTCAGGTAGCAAGGCTGACATTTGATGAAATAATTAAAGGACTGAACTAGTGTTTCTTATCCCTGGAGATCTACTATTGGAATACCTTCAGGCAGGGCCAAGACTTTCCTCAAAAGCCTTTTCAGAGAAGTGCAAATGATCTGAAACCCTGTAAAATAAATCTGAGTGTTTCCCATCATTGTGATTGGACAAGATGAATTTAGCTAAGAAGGAGAGACCAGAAGTTACCAGAAGGCTACCTTTATCATGACTGTGACCTTCACCAGTTTCATTTATTATTCAGCATGATTTCATCACTTGCAAGTCTATGAATCAGGCTTCTCATTCATAAATTCTGCATGTAATAAATTTGTGTTTAAACTTTTACATAAAAATTCATGTAATTTGTTCTCATGCATTCTTTCTCAAACCTGTATACTGCTCATACATCCGCAAGGTTTTATTCTAAATATTGGGCCCATTAAAAATTATACAACATGCGTATGCTTATGGTGTTGGAAAATATTTACAAGTGTTTATTCTTTTTTAGCCACTCATGAAGAGGTTCAGGGAGTGAACCACAACAGGGATCCTAGTCACAGAAGTTTAGACAAATAAAATATATAGAAAATATTTTCAACATAGTTCTTAACAATATCTTAATTAAGCAAAAATAAAACAATATGTTAATAAAAAGGTAAGATTTCTTGGAAAAGAGGGTTAAAAGATACATATAATCTTTCAGAAAACATATTAAATACTTTATTAACATAATGCATGTGGTATTTAGTGAATTCTACTGGTTATTAAAACCAGTTCTTATTTTATTACTCAAACTTATACCAGCCCTAATTTTGATTGATTTTTTTTCTTTAAATAGATTGCATCTTTTAGGACAGTGAACACTAAGTACAGAGAGAGTCGCCATGTGCCCCCTGCACCGCACATCTGCTCCCGCTATGAACATCCAGAACCAAAATGGTCCATTTGTTGCAATGGATGAACCTGCACTGACACATCATTATCACCCAAAGTCTATAGTTTGTATTAGGGTTTACTCTTGGTGTTGTACAGTATAATGTACAATGACATGTATCCTCCATTACTGTAATGCACAGAATAGTTTCACTGCTCTAAAATTCCACTGTGCTCTTCCTATACATCCCACCCTCTTCCCAATTGCTGGCAACCACTGATGTTTTTACTGTCTACATAGGTTTGCCTTATTCAGAATGACATATCGTTGGAATTATAAAGTATGCTGTCTTTTAATATTGGCTTATTTCATTTAGTAATATGTATTTATTTTACTCTATATGTTTTCACTTCTTTTCAGTGCTGGATAATATTCCATTATTTGGATGTGCCACAGTTCATTTGTGCATTAAATTACTGAATGACATTTTAGTTGTTTCCAAGTTTTGGCAATCATGAAAAAGCTCCAATAACATCTGTGTGCAGCTTTGGTGTGGAAATAAGCCTTCAATTCCTTTAGGCATATACCAAGGAGTATGTTTGCTGGATTATATGGTAAGAATAAGTTTTGTTTTGGAAGAAACTGCCAAACTTTTTTTCCAAAGTGGCTGTACCATTTTTCAAACCCACCAGCAATGAATAAGAGTTTCCATTGTTCCACATCTTTATCAGCATTTGATACTGACAGTGTTCCAAATTTTGCTCATCCTATAAAATAAAAACCCAATATTGCTAAGTGTTTGACTTTTCATTCTACCTTTTGACCAGTTGCTATGGTGTGCACTGACCACCAGGGGTCAGACGCTCCAACTGGTAGGTTAGTTTGTTGCTGGAGTCTGGCCAATCAGGACTGGGTAAGACGGGCTGGACATGACCTGGAGCCCTCCTGTGGTCCCTCCCTGGCCCCAATAATGCACTGGTGCCAGGGACCCCACCAGTGCATGAATCTGTGCACCAGGCCTCTAGTTCTAATATGAGTGTAGTGGTATCACATTGTTTTAATTTGCATTTTCCTAAAGACATATGATGTGGAACATGTTCTCATAGGCTTATTTGCCATCTATATATCATCTTTGGTGAGGTGTCTGTTAATGTTTTTTTAAAAAATATTTTATATAATAGTTCTTATAAGATGTGTTCTTTGCAAACATTTTCTGCCACTCTGGTCTGTCTGTCTCTCTCTCTCTCTCTCTCTCTCTCTCTCTCTCTCTCTCTCAGAATCTTTATTTTTTAAAGTATTATAGATGTCCCCCTTTTTTTATTTTCTCTCTCCCATTGACCCCTATTCTCTTGACATTGTCTTTCACAGAACAGAAGTTTTTACTTTTAATGAAGTCCAGCTTATCAATTATTTTTTTATGGATTATACTTTTGGTGTTGTATCTAAAGAGACATCACTGTATTCAAGATCATATAAATTTTCTCCTATGCTACCTTCTTTGTTGTTTTCCATTTAGGTCTATGACCCAGTTTGAATTAATTTTTGTGAAGGTTGTAAGTTCTGTGCCTGGCTTCATTGTTTGGAATATGAATGTCCAGTATCATGCATTGAAAGATTATATATATTTTTACTGTATTGTCCTTGATCCTTTGTGAAAAGCGAGTTCATTCCTTCATGTGGGTATATTTCTGTTTCTTTATTATATACATTGAATTGTTTGTCTTTGCCTTTGCTGATACCATACTGTTGTATTGTAGTGGATTATTTTTAAATAAAAAGAAAATGTTACAGGAACATGATAAAGCAAAGGTTACTCTAGAGGTAGAAAGTTTTGCAGTATTTCTACATCTAAATTATACATCTATGCATAAGTATCCTGATAAATTTTCTTTAACTTAAAAACCAAGAAATTTAGGGATTCCCATACCTCTCATTTATTGTTCTTATTCTTTCCTATTTTATAGCAAAATTCCACTACACACACACACACACACACACACACGCACACGTATCCTATCCAATAAAAGAGTAATATGCAAATTAGGCATCACTCCATCACAAAGATGGCCATCCCCATAGCCACAAGATGGCAGCGCCCATAGCCACAAGATGGTGGTGCCCATAGCTACATCATCTAATATAATAAAAGAGAAACATGCAAATTGACCGTTACCACCAGCCAATCAGAGCGGCTGTATGCAAATTAACCCAGCCAAGATGGAGGCCAACAGCCATGGGGCTAGAGCAAACCAAAGGCTTCTGTTGCAACTGCCTGCCTAGGCTGGCTGAGCCTCTGCTCACGGCCACGCCCACCAGCCAATCAGAGTGGCTGTATGCAAATTAACCCAGCCAAGATGGAGGCTGGCAGGGTGGCTCTGCACTGGGAGCCTCCATGGCCGGTCGGCATAGCTGTGCCAGGTGTGTCAGCTCAGTGGGAGGGGGGGTCCGGCCTGGGGCCTCCTCGGGGTGTCCAGGAGCAGCTGTCCTGGGTCTGCTGCCTGGCTTTGCCCCCCCGGGGGCCTCCGTGGGGTGTCCAGGAACGCCTGTCCTGGGTCCACTGCCTGGCTCTGCCCTGGAGGCCTCCGCAGGGTGTCCAGGAACACCCATCCAGGGTCCACTACCTTCATTCGCCCCCCAGGGGCCTCCACAGGGCGTGCGGGAGCGTCTGCTGCACAGTGTGGAGAATCTGAAGCCAGTTCACTGCCCAGCTCCACCCTGGGTGTGTTTGCTCAGCAGCAGGGCCCCACCGATGGATCCTGCACCAGCGTCTGCCCCTGGCTTGCCACCCAGCTCTGCACCAGGTGTGTCCCCTCAGTGGTGGGGGCCCACCAGGCGTTTGTGATCATGGGCCCTCTGGTGGGAAACGTCCAGGCCTGCACTCACCAGCCTTCCCACCCCTCAGTGCACGAACCCTAAGGGGCTGTGGGCAGCCTGAAAATGGCTCTCAGCCTCTCACCCAGGCTGGCCAGGCATGCCAGCAGGTGGACATCCCCCCCGAGGTGTCCCAGACTGCAAGAGGGCACAGGCTGGGCTGAGGGACCCCTACCCCCCGAGTGCACAAATTTTTGTGCACCGGGCCCCTAGTATCTAATAAAAGAGTAATATGCAAATTAGGTGTATCACTAAAGTGTTCAGGCCTGTTAGCCAGGCAGGTGGTGAGGAAGGTGGGGGGCAGGAGGGGCGGGACAGGTGATCAGAGGGGGCTAGGGGTTCCCTGCTCAGACCAGAGGCCTTCCCCAGAGGCCTCAGGCCTGGGTAGGGGCAAGACCAGAGATCGCAGGAACCTAGGCTTTGCAGAGCTAGTGATCAGAGCAACAGGGGTAGAGCCTGCAATCGCAGGGGTCTGGACACCAGTGGAGTCGGCAAAGCAGGGGTATGGGGGTCCCCTGCCCAGGCTTGTAGCCTTGGCCAGAGGCTCAGGGTGTAGCCATCAATCGTAGGTGCTTGGGGGTCCCCTGCCCAGGCCTGCAGCCTTGGCCAGAGGCTGCCAGTGGGGCAAAGGCAGAGCTGGCAATGGCAGGAGGCAGGATCAGAGCTGGTGATTGCAGAAGCCTGGGCTCTGTGAAGCTGGTGATTAGAGGGGCTTGGGGGTCTTCTGCCCAGGCCTGCATCCTTGGCCAGAGATTACAGGTCTAGGCAGGGGTGGAGCTGGTGATTGGAGTGAACTACAGAGGAAACACATTTTCTTACCGCTCATTGATTAAGCTCCCTGTATGCTACTGGTAATATTCTTAGTAACTTGGGTAATAAGAATCCAAAAAGGTGATCTAGGGTTTTTCCACCACACTCCTAGAGAGAAAAAATGAAGGTTCACTGCTGGAGGGCTAAGAAATGACATATCCTGGCCTACCTGGTTTGGCTCAGTGCATAATGCCTCAGCCTGCGGACTGTAGGGTCTGTGTTCAATTCTGACCAAGGGCATGTACCTAGGTTCCAGGCTCCTCCATAGCCAGGGCTCAGGTCAGGGCATATGCAGGAGGCAACCAATCAAAGTGTTCCTCTCACTTTGATGTTTCTCTCTGTTTTTCCTTCTCTTCCACATTCTCTAACAATCAATGGAAACATATCCCCTGGTGAGAATAAAAAAAAAGAGAGAAAGAAAGAGATGTCATATCCTCTGAAAGACACATTTTGAAAATGCTTAAAGAAAGTTGTCATTTTTTTTGTGAAGGGACTGGAGTCCGTGTTGATGAAAACACTTTGGTGGCTGTGGTGACCGGCAGTGGCTGCAGCAGCAGGGTGATAGGGCTGGTGGCTTTCCCTGATCAGCCTGGTTGCCTCCCACAAAGGGAGGCCAGACTGTGGCTTAGGCTCGCTCCCCAAGGGAGCAGGGAGCAGACTTAAGCCATTAGTAGTACATCACCTGAGGGCTCCCAATATGTGAGAGGGGGCAGGCTGGGCTGAGGAATCCCACCCTCCCCCAGCCCATGCACGAATTTTGTGCACTGAGCCCCTAGTATGTATATATTTGTTGGCTTTCAATTCAATCGCTACTCTCATTTTTCCAACTTTATTCTAAAAATCTTCAAACTATATAAAATCTGTAAGATTATAAAAATGAATAAGCATATAGCCTTCCCTTAGAATAGCTAGTTGTAAAAATTTTGTCATATTTGTCTCTCTCTTTCTCTCTCAAGCACACACACACATTTTTTATTTTGAGAAAATATTTAAAAGTATGTTGCAGAAAAAAGTATGTTGCAGCTATCATAACTCTTTACCCTTAAATAATTTAGCATGTGTGTTCTAAGAACTAGTATATTCTCCTATGCAAATCACAACACCATCATTATACCTAAGAAAACTAAAAATAATTCAATAACATATGCAGTTCTTCACATGTAAGGTTCATACATTACATTTGCTTATTATGTCACTTCAGTCTTTTAATCTAGAAGAGTCTCCAGTTTTTTTGTTGTTGCTATTGTTATAACATTGGCCTTTAAAAAAAAAAAATCCTCACCCAAGGATATGATTATTGAACATCAATCAGTTGCCTACAAGATGTACCCTAACTGGGGATGTGCCTTGACTGGAAATCACACCCACGAGCCTTTGGTACACAGGATGGTGCTCAAGTGTATATATATATATATATATATATATATATATATATATATATATATATATATATTAACACTGGCCAGGGCATAAAGATCAGAACAGCAGTCTTAGAGAATGCCCCCATGTTGGATTTGTCTTTTTATTTGTCTCTCATGACACTTTTGACAAGAATACATGATACACATTATCACACCAGGATGGCTTCTATTAACAGGTGTTCGAGTATTGGTGATGCTAGGTTGAATCATTTGGTAAAGTTGGTACCTGCCAGCTTTCTCCATTATAAGGTTGATTGTTTCCCTTTGTGACCAGTAGGTCATTTGTGGATAATACTTTGAGACTAAGTGAATAAAATGCTGCTCCCCACTCCCATTTTTTATCCAAAGGATTTAACAGACAATGATGATCCTTGTTTAAATTAGTTGTTACCTTGGTGATTTGCAAAATGGAGATATAATACTAACATTTATTCTATATTTATTAACTAGTATTCTGTAATGAGCTTCTTTTTCCTTTGTCCTCTTTAATCTCTTTGTCACCTTCCTCTCTCGTTGTCTTTCTTCCTTCTTTTCTTGTCATTATAAACTCATGCATTTTATTTTATTACTCAGTGGTTTATTACCCATGTTGTTTGTTCTGGTTGTTATTGTTGTGGAAAAAGTTGCCTCCAAATTTAATGGTTTAAAATGATAATTATTATGTACTATATTTTATTGATACATTGTGCTAAGAATTTGGTTATTTAAAATATTTTTCTACTAATTTGCTTTTACAACCAGTGTGCTCACATTGTTTGAAAATTATCAAGATGTTTCTCAGAATAGATTCTTAAAAGTGAGATTACTGGGTCAAAGGGGGAATACATATGTAGTTTTATTAGCCATTGACAAATTTTCCCCTGTTGGGACATATCATTTTGCACTACGACCCACCAGCAATATATGAGAGTTTTGCCCCACCAAGATTTCAAATTTTTCCTACTTAGCCCTCTCATTCTTGGGCCCACTACATTCGCATCTCAGTGTTCTTTCCTTAGCCACCATAATAAAGTATCCACCAGTCTACATTACATCTCCCTTTCCTGGTATCATCTGTTCCTTAGCACCTAGTATTTTTCAACACATCATACATTTTAGTTATTTATCTTAATGTCTCACAAATTAAAATGTAAGTTCTCTGAGAGCAGAGATTTTGTACTGTTTGGTTTATGACCATTTTCTAGCCCCTAGAAAGGCACTGTGGCAGAGTAGATGTTCAGTCAACATTTGTTAAATGAATGGGTGAATCAGGCACATTTTCATAGTGAGCAAGTTTGAATTAAATGACCTCCAGCTTTGCAGTATTATATTTCTCAATAATAATCTTACTTATTATCTACAAGGATACCAAAGATGGAAAGACAAATTGAAAACTAATTGACTGGAATGCATTTGTAACATCATACTCATCTTTCTACATATGGCAATGAGAATAATAACAATTCAGGATAAAATGGGGCTAATGGCAATATGAGTGGGAAAAATCTGGAGAAATTAAACTTATCCTCAAAGTTATAGAGATAGATTCCAATGAATAGCTTTAAAGAGTTAAAGAATTTAACAGAATTTTCTTTTGTGTTAAATTGATAAGACAGTTTTTCCCCCCAAATCTAAGACATTCTTTAATGAAGAGCGGGCATCACTGGCCACTGTATAACCATTGTTAGGAGTCTGGCCCAGTGTATTGCCATCCAGTGATAGCCTGGGGAACAGGAGGACTCTGGTGCGGGGAATTCGTACCTGGAGTGCCAGGGTAGAGACTGAGCTTTGCCATTTGGAGGCCTCAGTTGCAAAATACTGCCTCCTACAAAATCTTGTTTTAAACAAAATATATTTAAATCATTTATCTCATTTAAATAAAATATTAAAAATTGTGTTTAAATGAAGTCTTTTAAATATGATTCAGAATACTATCACAAATGCTATTTTTATAAGTAAAAATATATATGCAAAATTACTTTGCTAATAAAAGGGCTATTTAATATAAGTAAATGTAATTAATAAGGTTATGAGGATTATCTTTTGAAAACATTAGCCCAAGGGATACCTCATTCTTTGCCCCTCCTCAGCACATTGCATATCCCTACAGCTATTTCCCTAACAGTCATATTTCTATTTGTGAAAAACTACATGTGGAGAGGGTGAAGTCTGCCTTTGAAGGGAGAAGTTATAATGTGAGAGAACACCCTTCCCCTAATTCAAAAGAATGTATGCACCCCTGTGTTCACCGCAGCATTATTTAAAATAGCCAAGATTTGGCAACAGCCCAAGTGTCCATCAGTAGATGAGTGGATAAAAAGCTACGGCACATTTACAAAATGGAATACTACTCTGCCATAAAAAGGAAGAAAATTTTACCATTTGCGACAGCATGGATGGATCCGGAGAACATTATACTAAGTGAAATAAGCCAGTTAGAGAAACACAAGACCCATATGATTTCACTCATATGTGGAATTTAATGAATAAACTGAACTATCAAGCAAAATAGAGTCAGACTCTTAGATAGAGAGTAGGTAGACAGCTCTGGTAGCAGGGGAGGCACTGAGGTGGGTGGGTGGGTGAAGGGATTGAGCAATAAAGAAAATAAAAAGAGAGAGACCTCATGGACTTGGACAACAGTGTGGTGATTGTGGGGGGTGGGTGATTGTGGAGGTGGAAGAGGGGATAGAGGGGATAAATGGTGATGGGAAAAGAAAAAACGAAAGCAAGAAGGAGAGAGAGAGGCAGAGAAAACACGTTGACAGGTAACTTCAGGCTTTTCTGCCTCCCAAGAAGTTGGAAGGACAATGTTCTGTAATTAAAAGGAAAGAAAAGTAGAACAAGCTCGTGTCCAATCTCGAATTTGATTCTCTTAAAGGAGATGGCAACAGAGTGCTACTCAGACCCAACATGCTGTAGCTGCATCAAGAGTTCACATTTTTTATGTGTTTTTAGGCAAAGAACATCTAAGTGTTTCAGATCCTCTCTGGGTGCCTGTGTGCTGTAGTTGGGATGCAGGAAGGATTCCTGGTGCCCTGAGTGGGGCATGGATGTAACTTTGCTGCCATGCAGGAGGCCACCTGGGTAAGGGATAGTATGATAGCATTGTAGGGGCTGAGGCTGAGGACAGCCCGAGATGGACTGAATGGAGACAGGCTATAATGCAGATGGTCATTAGCTCTGTAGTAGAGCTAAATCAGCATGGAAGGATGAGGAACCTTGATCATCTGAGATAACCCATGAGAGTACTGGCAACATCTTAGAAGCTGTGCAGTGGCCTAGGTACCAGGCAAGAACAACCCCTCTTTCTGCAGGAGGCAAATTTTCCCACAGCAAAACTGAAGATCTGCATGTTTGGATCCCAAGTCCTCATTTGTTGACACAAGGTCAGTAAATGCTCACTCTCACCCTCACCACCACTCACCCTTCCTGGGGAGAATGGGATGGCAGAGACTGGATTCCATTCAAGGGCCTATTAAAGCCACATGCTATGAAATACTATCAGTCGGCAAAGACATATTGTGTTTACTTAATGCTACCAGCAGGGTGGGATTTTATGGGAATATTACACTGTTCATAGAAAATAAAGAGGAAATATTTTGGAGACTTCTGACTAATAGGAAATAAATTTGTGAAACTGTTAACATTTATCTAATCAAGTTAGACGTTATCCACATACAAACATTTTTAGAGGAAAAAACTATAGTTGTTTTTATAATCACACATATTTATATGAGTCTCCCAAAGTGTATTCCTATGGCCATCTATATATTATAAGTGTCATTGATTCTAGATAAAGCCACAAGGAGTTTTTTTGAAGTTAGGCAAAATTTATACTACTTGAATAGCACAATAATATTTTGAAATATGATCTCTCTCTCTCTCTCTCCTCTTACAGTCCCTTGTTCCTACTGCCTTACCCATTTTTGTTCACTGGCATTGTTTGCCTCTATGGAGGAATGATAGTGAAAACAGAGAACAGAAGAGTCATCACGGGGATTTTAGTTTCTAAAGGCCCACACCCTAAGAAAACTTAGGCCAAATGAGGATGATGTCAAAACAGGCCCAGCGATGGTTGTTTCCCCAGGCTATGGGAAATGTCAGTGAAAATGCTTGTCATTCCCAAGAATAGCACCTGAGTCCAGTGCATTTTGCTGCTTAGCCAAGCCTGGGGTGGGAGGATGATCAAATTTCTTGTGAGGATGGGAATCTGAGGCACAGGTGCATACAAATTTCAAAGTAGAACGTGGTTGCGAGGGTTTGTGTGAGAATCACAAGTTTAGACTTATGTAGCAAGTATAACTGTGGGCAAAGGAATTGTTAGTGGGTGTCCAGTGAGATGGACAAGCCGCAGCCTCCCAGCGTCTGACAGCTTCATTCTGGCTCAGAATGATCCTGTGTGCCTGAAGGAGGAAGGAATTAGAATGTAAACCACAGTTCAGATGAGGCTGGAGGTGATAGGCAGCTTCCCATGTTCCTGAGAGTAGCATGGACATTTCAAAGAGAACAGCTGATTGAAGAAGCTGAGTAGTCATGAATGAGGAAGGAGGGAGTACTGATCGATGGCTGACAAACAGAGATGAGCAAGGGTGGGATCCCACCGAGAAGTGAAAAACACACAGGACTGTTTGGGAAGTTAATTTTAGATGCAGAAAAATAAATTTGTACTCAGTGGACATGGGAGCTCTGGGCAGATTTCTACAAGCTACTCTTATCTGAATTAAAGTAGTATATTATTAGTGGAAGTAGACAAGAGTTTTAAAATGGAGCATCAAACATTATAATAAGGTTATTATAAACAGTTATCTTTCAAAATCTCATTCCTCTATGCTGATCCGTGTTCCCAAATTGTTTCCATTTCTCAAGGATTAATATACATAATTTGACAAATTTGTAAAAATTGTACAAATGCTGTATGAAAACTGATTTTTATCTTCATATCCTGTAAACATTTTATATGATGCACATTGTTCAGACTTATATTGTAATCGAGCAACAGTCTGTCATATATCAGAATCTACTTAATCACATATTCCAATATTTATATGGTTGGGATATATCTATATCTATATATTTGCTATATTAAAGAATATTATAAAGAATACTTAGGTCTTATGACATTCCTGTCTTTTTTCCTTATCTTTTCATAATAATCTTTAACTTAAATTCCTAGGAAAGACATTAATGAATTGAAGTATATAATTACTCTGCTAATTTTGAATCATTACCATTTTGTTACTGATTTATAAAACTCTTGTTTCTTTTTTTTGTTATTGATTAATTATATGTCACTGAAAACATGTCCATAATGGGTATTATCATTTTAAATATTTGCATATTAAGTAAAATATTTAGACTTTGAGGAAGAAGCTTAAAATTATACTGCATAAAGACATTGGTATAACTCACAATATAGTCAGAAGAAGGATGAAGTTGAGAGAGCAGTTGGTAAACCACATTTTAAGGAAAGGAAAAGTATTAAGATAAGACTGAAAAGAAAACAAATTTGAAAGTACTAATTTGTTTTTCTAAATGGTAGGATAAAATATTTGTATTTAATAGTGATGATTTATGGCAACTTTTGAAAAAAGTCTTTGTCTTTGCCCCAAATATCATCTGGCTCTTGAGTTGGTGGAAACAGAAGCAACATCCTATTAGGTGTTCTTCCTTGTGTCTAGGAAAAAGGTATATCTTGGGTTCCATTTCTCAAGAGAAGAAACTCAATAAACGAACTAAACAACTCCCCCCACTCCTCCCCAAATTCCTTACTCTGAATATGGCTAATGATGCCAAAAATGTTACAGATGTTGTATATACACATATTGTGTCTATGCATATATGCAAGTTACAGACATTTCCCAGTCATCCATATCAATTGATCTATATTGACTTTTT
The DNA here is from genome assembly GCA_004026665.1 of Murina feae. Taxonomy (NCBI): domain Eukaryota; kingdom Metazoa; phylum Chordata; class Mammalia; order Chiroptera; family Vespertilionidae; genus Murina; species Murina feae. Next base: position 52,133 of record PVJC01002865.1, read on the forward strand.
AAAGTAACTAATATTTTTGCTTGAAGTGACAACAGTTCCTCACCACATTAGAATATTTTTTAAAGCTATCATTCATATTGTCTCCTTGAAGATTGAAGGTCATGACATTTGTGGATCTTATAAGTTTAAATGGTTCTTTAATGAATTAGTGATCCAGAAGAAGATTGTGTAGGAAGAAATCAATACTACTGTTGATCATTACTTGATTTTCAGTCATAAACTAGAAAGGGACACTTTTATTGATGTGGATGCTTCAAAAACTTTCTGTGTGATAAATTGTTTGCAATTTCCTCAGCATTTCCAAAGTGAATATCTTCAGATTAGAGTGACTAGATCAATCACTGTTCTAGAAAAACACCCCCAAATCAAAATTGTCCAATTTTCTAATTTTGGTCCATATCTGTTAGATAATATAAAGTGAAGTGAGCCTTCTGCCATGTGTCTGCTAAATTTTTACAGCACCTTAGAGAATTAAGCATTTTGGTGTGCCAAGCTCACATAATTCCATGGCAGTTTGTCAGTGGGTGTGGACAGAAAGCCAGGGGTATACCTAGTCTGAGCGAGGATAACCATAAATAACCGCTTCCATCCTTCAACACTGATCCCATGGTCTAATTCTGAGCAACAAAATCCAACTGCACACCCACCAGGCACACCATCCAGCCTATTTCTCCGGGTCTCCCTCCTGCTCAGGAGGAGGGCACAGTCTTTCTTCTCTGAGGCACTGACCCATGTCCTCACAGTAAAACGGGAATGAAGCTGCTTCGGCACACAGTCCTGTTGGCCACATCACAACCCAGATGATTGTGCTTGTGGAAACAAAGGCAAAACCTGGTTGGACGAATGTTCTTCCCTATTCCTGGGAAATTTTTTCTCTTGGTTAGTATGCCGCCCCCCCACCCCCCCAGAAAAGAGTAATTTGAAAACCAAAACCAAATGCTTCACTCTGAAACTAATGATACTAATAAATATAAGAAATAGTGACTATCGAATATACATATGCAAATGTATTCATAGGTAGATTTATGGTACTACATAATTCTTGACCTCTTTTACTTACCGGAACAAAAATAAATTTATATAATTTTTTTCTGAGAAAATAATAAGCTGTGCCACTTTTCAAGATCATGTTCATAAACACAAATTTATTCTACAGCCTAATGGAATGGGAACTAGGGAAGAGGGTATTCCAGTTTGCTTTTGTTGCTTGACAAACCATCTCCAACATTAGTGGTTTAAGCAGCAACTTTTTTTCATCCACAGTTCTGTAGGTCAGCTGGACAGTTTTGATCTGGGCCAGCTTGGATTGTCCAGGAGGCCCACACTCATATGGCTATGGCCTTAGCTGCTACAGCAGGACCTTTCTTTGCTTGCTCTATCATTCTGCTTTTGGTCTGCCTGGGCTGATTCATAGTGTGACAAAAATGTTTCCAGCAATAAAGAGCCAGCCCCAAGGTGCAAGCCCTATTTCCTCCTCTGCTTGAATCCCATCTGTTAAGGCCTCACTAACTACTGCAAGTCACATGGTCAAGCCAAGATTCAAATGGTAGAGAAATAGACTCTACCTCTTGATTGGAATTAATGAAAAACATTAAGGGTGTTTTGTTGTTATTGTACTTGTATCTACCACACAGAAAATGTTGGGAGAGAAACAAAGAGCTGAGAAGCTACCCTTCACTTTTCTTTTCCTTAAACAATTAGGCCTTTCTGTGAATGGGATTGGCATGGCTTTGGGACAGGGAGAAGAATGGGCTCCAACTTACACAGATTCCTGGGAATCTAAATCCAGCTAAGATTAGGATGTCAGCTCCCGAATTAGAGCTTTATTCTAATTGCTGGAGTGGAGAGAACATATCTCTACTCCACTCAGCGCCACAATGTGGAAACTACATCGTCAAGATATGAAATTGACCCCAGACAACATCAAACTGGGCCTCCAGTGGATCCCCAGAGGCCTTTGCTGCAAACCCCAGGATTTGACACCCGGTCTTTGCCCTACTGATAACTGCACCATCCAAATAGCTCCATGCTGCTCAATCCATTATGTACCAGCTAACCTGGTCACACAGATCAGGAGATAGTTGGGAATGCTTCCACACTTGTCAGCTCTTCCTAGGAAGCTGATGGGGAAGAGCTACAACATGGCCAGCGTGTGCTCTGTGTCTGAGGCCTCTCTGCCGCTAGGCTTCTCTTGGTCAGAATGTGGTGAGTTCCAAAATAGAGAAAGAAAGCCTACTGGACTCTAGGTCTTTTGCACCTTCCTATGTCTCCAAAAGATACATACTAGTAAGTGTTAGTTTTATAAGCACACTTATTTATTTATTTTTAATAGAGGTAGATATAGTTACTTCTTGTTTCCAGATGATACTGGAATGGAGTGCAAATTGGGTAGAAGAGTGTACAAGTGGAAATCATATTTCATGGCTGTAGGTGTAGAAGGTCTAGAAAATTTGGACCTTGACCATAAAAAGATCTTGAATCTAAGCTGAATGCTGTCAGAATTTGGTATCTGCCTTATTGTGCCCCTGCTTTGGGCGAGGAGTTTTAATTACATGCATCTATTTACTTCATCCTATAAACCAGAGTTGTAAGTGTGATCTTCACGGTACTTGTGAGATGATAGGTTCAGGTTTTAAGGGGGTAAAAGACAAAGCTGCCACACTGAGAATTTTGCATGTTGCTATCCAGCGCAGCCTGCTGGTCCCTCTGCAGGATTTTCTCCCAGAACGTGAGCTATTTGACTTACCCAGCCTCTTGCTCCTAGTTGCCTCAGTTCCAAAGGAAAATTACTTTATTTATATTTTAAAAATATTTTTATATATATTTTATTGATTTTTTACAGAGAGGAAGGGAGAGGGATAGAGAGTTAGAAACATCAATCAGCTGCCTCCTGCACACTCCCCACTGGGTATATGCTCTCTCAACCAAGGTACATGCCCTTGACCAGAATCGAACCTGAGACCCTTGAGTCTGCAGGCCGACGCTCTATCCACTGAGCCAAACCGGTTAGGATGGAAAATTACTTTAAAAGTGCTTGTCCTAGATTTTACCTTAGTTATCACAAATTATTCTTCAATAACCAACCCATTATTTAATACAATGACCAACTTTCTCATTTTAGTATCTCATTTTCACTTTGTTCCCTTGACTCTAATGCATTTGTCATGTTTGTTCTGACTGTATGACTGGAGTTCTCCTCAGAGATGAGTCTTTGAAGTCTAGTATTGAAAAAGAGGTTCAGCTACTTGTCTCAGACTTCTCTCACCCCTTCTGCTCGCTTGCCTTGGTTTTTTAAGATGCGTAGCTCCTTCTCATATTCTTTCAAGAACTCCAGGACATTCTTTATGTGGCATCTTCCTATTGCCCAGTTACCATGTTTTGTCTGTAGGACGGCCCTTTTTCCAGCATCCACACACTGGTCAGTTCTCCTCTCATCTGCCTCATTCTGGTGCCAGGAATGGGGACAGAGAAGTGGGTCTGGTGCCAGGTCTCAGGTTTGCCCCATTTGTCTGTGCTTAGTGCAAGTTAATCTTTCAGCTACATACCATCAGGATACACAAGCACCAAATTCTTATCTTTGTTAGTTCTATGCAGAAAAATGTTGAAACCAAGGAAGTATATTTTGTAGAGATGTGCTATTCAGGAAAATAGAATGTTAAAAGAACCAATGAATTAATTCAGAATCATCAAAGAAAAAAATGTTTTCTTAAAAAATTATGCAATGACCCTGTAAAGAAGGTATCTTTTTTGCTCTTTCAACAGCTCAGATATAATATTTACAATGAAGCTGACCAATGAAAAAAATGTTAGTATAGCCTATCTATTAATAAGATTGTATTTTATTTCATTAATTTTGCATATATACTTTTTCTGATCACTCATGACCTAGAAGAGTGGTCCAAGGTATTTACAAATTGAATGAATAACTTTCACACTATTAAAATGATCAACATTGCCTTGGCTTCTTTACTTGTTCCCATGACTACCATATAAATGTTCCAAAGCAATTATTTAAACAGCCACATAAACCTGTAGATGATTTCCTTTGGAAGGATGAGAGACCTTGAATTAATAGGGCTACTCTCCTGGATGTTTAGAGTACAAGAGGAACTATTCTATCTTCTCTTGGTATGATAAGACTTATTGCTGTACTTGAATCTTACATAGTCTTATTAAGGAATTAACATTATAGTTTGTCTTTCGTGGGTACTTTATTTTTAACTGTATAAGAAAGGGCAAAAATGCTGCTTTCTGTAAATGGGGAGAGAGAGCTATTACAGATTTCACTGAGAAAAATTATAAGTTTTCTACCTGGTTTTACAGTTATTGTAATTTAGATAAATTAGCCAGTCAGATGGCACTGCAAATTTTACTTTTCATTAAAAAGCCAATGTAAACAGTTTAATATGTCCACATTTTTCCCAATGTGTGAATATAAAAATAAGTTTATAATTTTAAAATTCTATATTTTAAAATTTATCTTTATTGTTCAAAGTATTACAGATGTCCCCCTTTTCCCCTTGACATCCTCTATCCCATCTGTAGTATAATGCATTATCAATCATTTGTAAAAATATAAATTTAATTCCTGCCAAATATTAAATGACAAATGATCAAGATGTGCCTTATAGTAAATGTTTCAATATTGGACTGAAAACTCAGATCACTCACGGGATCCTTAGGCTGTGAAAAATCATTCTTGTAATATAAATACATAGTAATGTAAAATTTGTTTTATTTGAGTAATATATTAATGTTATGTTGGCTAACTTACAAAATAGGATAAGAAAGTACAAAAAGTAATAAGAATGAATACAATATTTGATTCAATACAGGACTACATAATATAAAGTTATAATTAGCCTTCTAATTTCAGTCATTTTAAAATAAGTTAAATATAAATAAACATCAACACTTCTGAAAAACATTATTGGTACTAAAATCCCCTCACTATAAATATTTAGGCAATAAACAATGATTTTCTCAAATCTTATTTTATATCGCAGGCCAGGAGACATATAGCTATATATCTATATATTTCCCAAGGCAGCCAGCTGCACCTCCTGAGGCAACATGTAATATTAATTCAGTTTAGCCTCCTGGATTTCAGGAAATTTTGATGCACACCACATATTTTATTTGTTTTATGTTTATGGTTTTAGTCAAAGGATTAAATGATTGATTTTCAAAATAGCTGTTTATCTCTTTCCTCTTTAAAACTAAACATTTTTACTTCTATTTATATAGCAAATGATGCAGAGTGAACTAATCTATACATTTATAGAATCACATTACTTGCTACTGACATTGCCATAGACCATAACATACTTTCTTCTATGAAAAAAATGAACTATTTATTTGATTTGAATAATTTCTCTTTATTACTTCAAGAAAAACAAGAATATTTTATGTCTTGGTACATATCTTTTGGAAAGATTAATGTTAGAGGACTGACTATATTGTGAAAATCAAAACACTAATTATTCTCTTCCTGTTTTTTATTAATAAGAGATAATTTATTATGGTAAAATTAAAACTTTCCACTGTTTTTCAGTTTGCATTTAAAAATATGTATTTTCTGCCCTTACTGGTTTAGCTCAGTGGATAGAGCATCAGCCTGCGGGCTGAAAGGTCCGAGGTTCGATTTCGGTCAAGGGCATGTATCTTGGTTGCAGGTATATCCCTAGTAGGGGGTGTGCAGGAGGCAGCTGATCAATGTTTCTCTCTCATTGATGTTTCTAACTCTCTATCCCTCTCTCTTCCTCTCTGTAAAAAAATCAATAAAATATATTTTAAAAATATGTATTTTCTGATCCTGGAGTTGAGAGGCATATGTTGTGCCATGGTTAGTCTGATGCGAGAAGGTGTGATTAAAATTTGAAGAGAATGGAAAAGTAATTGATTAAAATATCTCAACTTTTACTCAGATTCAACCATCAGACACTGATTAATTTTCTATTTTTTATTAAAATATACTTTACATATGATATTATATTAGTTTCAGGTGTACAATATAGAGATTCAACATTTATATACTAGTACCTTTTAATGTAACTATCTGTCACTATAAAAAGTTATTACATTATTGACTGTATTCCCTGTGCTATACTTTGCATCCCCATGACTTATTTTATAAATGGAAATTTGTACATATTATTCTCCTCCACCTTTTCCACCCATCCCCCAATTTCCTTTCCCTCTAGCAACCATTAGATTGTTCTGTGTATCTATGACTCTGTTTTGTTTGCTATTTTTTATTTGTTTGATTCTTTTTTAGTTTTCACATATGAGTGCAATCATATGGCATTTGTCTTTCTCAGATTTTATTTCTCTTAGCATATAGTCTTTCAGTCTATCCATGTTGTTGTCAATAACAAGATTTCATTTTTTATTGCTGAGTAATATTCTATTGTATATACATGTCACAGCTTCTTCATCCATTCATCTATCACCTGGGTTATTTCCATATCTCAGCTGTGACAAATAATTAGGCAATGGATATAGGGATGAACATATTAATTTTTAATCGTTCTCCTACAAAATACAGTAGTCCTCACTTAACCTTTTCAATGAGTTTTTGGAAACTGCTACTTTAAGTGAAACGATGTATAACAAAACCATTTTTTTTTTTGGCCCATAGTCAAATTGATATAAACAAGAGTTAAGTTTCTATGACATATAATTAGTCACTAAAACATCACCAAACTTCTAAGTAAAGACCCAAAACACTTCCAATATTAAATATTGAAATGTGAGCTATCCATGCATTTTAGAAAAAGTAACGCAAACAACTAAGATCATTATTTTCCAACCTGCGGATTCCAGTTCAGGGTAATGAGTGGCTGGAGCCTTTACGGGCAGCTCAGGGAGCAAAGCAGGAACCCACCCTGGATAAGGATGCCCTTCCATTGTGGGGTTCACTCACCCCACCCCCACACTCATTCAGACTGGGACAATTGAGACGCATCCACTCACCACATGTATGCATCTTTGGGATGTGGGGAGGAAACAAGAGTCTCCAGAGAAAACCCATGCAGACATGGGACCCACATGCAAACTCCACATCAATGGTGGCCTGGGCCAGATATCTTTTTTTTTTTTTATCAAGGTCACAATGAAATGGTATCAAATGAAACAACATTATTCTAGGATCTGTTGTACTTAAGACAATTATTTTATCAGTCTTTCCAAAGTAGTCATTGAGACCAATTTTTTTTTTACTAGAAAATGCAACCCATCTACTAAGATTAAAATTTTAAGCCATTGCAAAACAAACAAACAAACAAACAAACAAACAAAAAACAAAACAAAACACAAGAACACCAAAAACCAATATTCAGATTGAGGGTTATATTTTTAGGACTCTTTGCTAATAATAGGAAAAATTTTGATCTAGTTAAGCAAACATAAAGCATTTATTACTATATTTAAGGACTATCTATCGCATTAACCCCAGTGTCAGGAGTACAACTGTGCCTGGAACCAAGAACTCAAATTCTCTCAAGGTTCCCTCTATGTGTCTTTCCTCCCACATTACCTCTGCATGTGTGTGTAAGTTTCTCTATCTAAAGACCTTAGTTTAGATGGCAGGTTGAAAGTTGGTACTCCATAGTCCCAGAATGTTAAGCTCACGGGTCCCAATTCTAGTTTCTCTGGGAACACCAGCTGATTGTCCCATCTTGCATCAGAGGTATGTATTCCTGGTCAGTTAGAAATAGTCTGGCCACGTGGTATGGGCTACCCAACCTCATTGCAGAGAAATGGGAAATAGATACAAGACAATGGTAAGTCATCCTGACTGGATAGATGCCCCAGAACTTTTCTACTATAGGAAATGTCTTCTAGAATCAGTGTTTGATTTCACTCATTCTTTTCCTCTATGTGTGTGTGTGTGTGTGTGTGTGTGTGTGTGTGTGTGTGTGTTGAAAAGAGATAAGAGAGAAGGTTTTTGGCCCTTATTACAGTGGCCTTTTTGGTAGAGATTATTTGCCTTTATATGTTTTTTTTTTATGTGCAATAAAAGGCTTAGGCATAGTGAGGGATGCATTATCGTAAGACATCAAGCACTGGAATCTGAAGACCTTTATTCATAGTTGGTTTATGCCACTTACTAGTGTGGCAGTGACCAGGTTATTTAGTGTCTGTATGAGAGAGGATGTCTAAGTTGTGCAATAATAACAAATGACTTTTAAAATCCCAGTTATGTTTCTCCTTCATCTTACATGTTCACTGGATGCTTGCTGTCTCATGTTGTTCTCCAGCTGGGACTTGCTACCTTAAAGTTGTTAATAATGTGGCAAAGGGACAAAGATCTCCGAAGGGTCATATTGCATCAATTACATCTTATAATGTATTGCTCAGAAATAATTAGATGGCCTTACCAACTAGAAAGAGGACCGGGGAGTACAATCCAATCATGCACTTAGAGGGCAGAGAACCACAACAGTTTGGTGAACAGCATGATGATACAGTTTTCTGAGCTTCATTTTTTTTTAAATTAAAATGTTGGAAATAAAACATGATAATGTGTAAAACACCTGCTAAGAATAATGCCTTGTTGTAATTATTTTAATAGGAGGCAATTATTAATTTCACCAATCATTATCATTAGGATACTTAAGCTCAGAGAGATTTAAACATATCATAATGGAGTACAAAAATAATTAGGAAATTCACAGGAGACAGAAATTCATGGCTGCTTAGGCCAAATCCAAAGCACCACCAGTTTTTTTTAAATAAAATTATATATATTGGAAACATGGTTATGCCCATTCATTGTTTAATGTCAATGGTGATTTTCACTCTAAAATGGCAGAACTGAGTAGCAGCAACAAAGACCATATGGAAAGCATATGCCCCTTTAGAGAAAAAGTGTACTGATCCCTGTTCTAAGTAATAGCAAGTAGTTAATAGTTACTGGACTTAGTCTGTGCTGCCTTGAAAGTGGAGCCTGAGATGAGGACCTGAGTGCAGGTAGTTCATATTGAAGATGACCCAGGAAGCAGGAAGAAGGAACAGGTGAGATGAGACAAGATGTAATGAAAGTTAGCATGTAGATGTACAACTGCAGTAGCTGATTTTATTTGTGCAGCAGCCAATCTGTATTGAGAAGTAGATAGAATGTCTGCCTGAATTCCAAAAGTTGTCAGCTGGCGGGACAGGAAGCAAGAGTACTTATATACCACTGGCTCATTCCTCAATAGTTAGGGGTTGCACTGGGAGTGTTAACCCAGTACTTCTGGGCTGTGCTCACATGCGCGACAAGTGGGCTTCATAGTGTTGGAGAATGTTCTGGGCAAAAAGTAGGAAGATATGTGGAGCTGTGTGAGCTGAGTAGCCATCAGTGGGAAATTGTGTGATGCTGTCCTTCACAGCTGAGGCTGAAGTCAGAGGAGAAACTGGAGGGCATGAGGCTGGGAGCCAGTTGTCTGTATGCATTTATCTGATGTCATAAAGAAATCTCTCTCTCTCTGTTCTCACTTGGGCTCTTGAGTAAATTCTATTGACCATAGTTATGATGTGCATTTTGTGGAGTATGGAGCTATGATCTTTTTCATCACTGGCACTGTACTGGTACTTGTAAGCTCAGTTTAAGAGGGCAGTAAAAACAAGTTCTCAGAAGATAGTAAGTGATGAAAAAGGTCCTTTACCATATCTAGTGTTTTGTTGTTTTTTTGTTTTTTGTGTTTTTTTTTTTGTTTTTTTGTTTTTTTTTACTGTAAAGGATAAGGTAGTGCCTATCAGATAATAACTATTGTATACTCTCGGGTCTGATAGCAATGCCATTGATAAAAAAAGTCCCTGTTTATCTCTGTTAGGGCTATATATATTTCTGAAATCTGAAAGGGTATTCATTATATTGCAGATACCATCAACTCTTGCCTAAATTTGTATCAAAATTGAAACCAATAGTTTTCAAGCATGCGACTTTAAAAAGGAAATAAAACTATTTCAAGTCAACCTGGAGATGAGTGTTTTGAGGAAAAGAAAACCAAATTCTAGAGCCTATTCATACTTCATGGAAGAAAACAGTAATTTTCTCTTTCTAACCATTATACAACCTTAGTGAAGGAGACAAGATGAAGCCATATGTCTGAGTCAGATTATTGAAGGCATTTATCTACTACATATGTCTCCTCTGTTTTTATACTGTCTCTGTTTTTTAAAATAAAAGGAGTAAAGAAATTACATTTTTCTGCACTTCTGGATTTTAAGGAGTGGTGTCTTTCAGTTTACTGAACTTCAATTCAGACTTTGAAATCACAGTATACTAGATAAACTATAGGGAGATCAAAATATTTAAAAAATAATGGCATTTAAAATATTATTATCCAACTGTCTTTGTGGGAGAAGAAGTAAATAAAACTATAGATAAAATTTAAAGCAGATAGTAATGCTTTAGAATATCTTGTATGAAATAATTGATATGATTAAAACTATACAAGGACTGTTGCTTAAGGGAAGAAATAAATGAATATGGAATTTAAGGTGATGTGAGGAAATGCTGCATAGTTCTTTCAAAGATCTCTTTAGTTAAGCTGAAATCTCTTAAGAATCTCCATCCTTCTTAAACACACTCTCTGTCCACCGTGCCAGCCTCCTCACGAGGCCCTAGGCACTGTGTTCCTTTGCAGTCCCGCATGCCCACCTTCTTCCCCTCCTACATACAGACCTGCCTGCATTTCAAGGTTGAAGGTCAGCAACTTCTCTGGGAAGCTCTCCCATTACAGCTCTTGCCTGCATTGGGAATGAACTCTTATTATTGTATAACTAGAGGCCTGATGCACAAAAATTTGTGCAAGAGTAGGCCTTCTTTCCCCATCATTACCTCCCCCACGCCCCACCCCCACCAGCACTGGCTTCCCTCCGGCACCCAGGACCCAGGCTGCTTCCCTCCGGCCACTGGCAGGCACCTGAGACCCCAGCTTCATTCAGAAGGATGTCTGGAATAATGTCTGGAAGGACGACTGGTCTAATTAGCATATTACCCTTTTATTATTATAGAAGATGTTATATTAAGTAGGTAGGCTAACTGTAAAGTTAATACTCTGTGCAAGAACTTTACTTTTACCTAGTACTTTGCATGTATACATGATTTGTTCTCTTAAGTCAATCTAAGTCCCTGGAAGAGAGCAAACATTTCTTGTGCAACGTTTCTTTCCCCTCATTCAACCTATTGCTAGATTGAATGCTTCTGTCAGCCTCATATGTATTCTCCTTTTGCTAGCTAGTCAACAGTTATTTTTAATTAATGAATTGGTCATCTCTGCATTGCCACAGTTGCCATTTTAGCATAAGTCTAAAAGTGCCTTTGCCCTAGATTCCTGTGCAATTAAACAATAAGTATGGTTTTCATTCTTTCACTTAAGATGAGTATTTGTCTTCGAAGACAGAGAAGCATATGCAGTTATTTTCTCTCAGTTTATCTTGACTGTCTCTTTAATGCAGGATCTGCTCATCTCTTTTGCTATGTTAAAACAGTGTTCCCCAAACTGGTTGCATCTAAAAAAATAAAATACCATGGATGGTTATTTAAAATATGGATTGTCAATATCTACCCCAGCCCTTTTGAATTAGAAACTTCAGAAGGGAGGAGGCCTGGAATCTGGATTTTTATCCAGTAACCAAGTTAGTTCTTAAATACCTGCAAATCTGAAATACACTGGCATATGGCAACTCTCTGAGGGTTTCTTTTTCAACACTAAAGTGGACCAACACTAGGAGGATTACAGTGGGGATTGGATGAGGTAAACATCACTATAGAATATATCTAGGAAAGCCATGGGCCTTAGAAAACCCTTGATAAACTGTAGTGGAAATAGTTATATTCTCTTATCATACCATTTTATAAAGTATCATTTTGAAAATTAAAAAAGCACCAAGTAAATCAATATAAATCCTCTCAGAAAGCCTCACTTTCCAGGGGTTCCGATGTCTGATTTATCGACTCATTCCCACCTCCACCTTATTCTCCCAGGAAGCTCTTTTCAGTCGGCTTTCTTGAACTTCCCAAGGTTTAAGGTAGAGATCAGCTCCAGGGGAAGTTTGTGGGTGTGCCCTTTCTTTCCTTTAGGAATTTTAATATCAAGTAGCCTGGTAAATCAAGAATATGTTAACTAATATTAGTTTGTCAATGTTACAAAATAAATTTTGTATCTACTTTCATCATTTCTGTACATTGAAAATTACTTTTAATTAGTTCCTCTGGGAAGTTTATTGAGGATCATTTTTTATCTATCTATCTATCATCTATCTATTATTATCTATCATCTAGCTATCACCCTTTTACCTCTTAGAACTATCTGAATCTAATAGATAATAGATTAACATCTTAATTGAAATAACATTCTTACCTGCCAATCGATTTTATTTTCAAACAAATATTTACAGCAGGTGTTCCAGATATTTCTCAAAAAGTTCTGGCTTCCACCTATTTTCTTGCAGAGAACAAGACTTTGTTTTTATTTTTGCTAAGCTTCTTGAGGAGTATGTTATTTCAAGTTCTCTAAATAAACACATATGGGGTTTAATATTAGACATGGATTTTGTTCAGGTAGATGAATTAATTAACTAAGTTAATTGAATGAGCTAAACATTTTTGGTACTCCATGAAGCTCAAGTTAATCTTATCAATTTAATTCAGAAATATAGAGTTTTCAGACCCAAGCTGATAGTTGCCAAAGGGGAGGGAGTGGATGGGAATAAATAAAATAAAGAAATATAAAGATTAAAAGATTTCTAAAATTCACCAGAGTTATATAAATATCTCACTTGTCAAGAGCTAACAAATAAATGCATCCTTCTATGTATCTATGTATCTAAGTATCTTTGTATCTATGATTTATCTATTTTTAGGATATTCAAGAATGCCCAACAAAATAAATCTACAATAATATAATTTTGCTGTTTAAAATATTAACTCTTTCTTACATTTGTTCCCTGGAAATTATTTAAATCTAAATCCCTTGAGCATAATATTGGACTTCTGTTATGATAATCTATATCTATAAAAGCCCAGTGAACAGAACTGCAGAATGACCAGAATAACCAGAATGACCAGTGGCTGTGATGCACACTGCAGCTGCCAACCAGTCTGATCTGGGCCCTGATCGGCCCCCACCCCTGGCTGGCCCTGCCCCTGATTGGCCCCCAACACCCCAATTGGGGCTGGGGCCAGCTGCCTGTGGCCCCTCTTCCCTGCCAGGTCCGCCCAATGGGCCCCCATTGGGGTGGACCACCGGACCCCACCTGTGCACAAATTCATGCACTGGGCGTCTACTATAGGTATAAGTACTCAAGTAAAATACAAAGTCAATTTCTGATTATACTAAAGGTTTTTGTGGAATACATAATAGCTTTTCCTTATGTGGTCAAATTATCAGAAAGATAGAGTAATACACAAGTTCCAGTGTGTATTACTTTCTTTTATTTTAAAATTAAACAAAACAGTTTAGAATTGTTTGTCTTAGGGTTCTAGGATTCTGGTACTAGACCATGTATAGAACTAACCATTTGCCCAATAACATTCTGGGAATTTGCTCTCAAGCCAGTAATTACTAACATCACTAGAGTACCCTGAAGCTACCACAACTCTCACAGTACATGGGGAATCTAATGTAAATTCTAGAAGATTTACTAAGCATTTAAAGGATACTTCTGAACTATTAGTACACATTAGAAACCCTAGGTGACAAAAGTAGAATCTCATTCAGTCCTTGGGGGAACAATGTGTGACTCTGTCTACATTGTTGCTAAGAATATTTCTTTAGATCCATTATTATTATTTTTTTGTTATCAGCCTTATAAATTATGTAATTATTAAACAAAGATAATAAAAATGTGTATTTGAAAGAAAACACACCTAGGTTATTTAGTGTGAAAAATTTTTTTAATTAATTAGGATTCAAAGACTACTCAAAGCTAAATAGAAAAAAAATCTTATTTCATCTACTCATAGTAATCAGAATATTAAAATTATTTGGATCCTTGGTAATGTTAATCTTGGGAAGATTTCTTTTTTCTAGCTAGTTTGGTCAAATCTTAAATTTTGGAAAAAATACCTCCCTTTCAGGTTTGACAGAAGGTCTAAATGAGATAAAATAAGCCTAATTCCCAGTACACCGCCCCCCATGTTGTAATGAATGGGTACTGTTATAGATAGCAGTGTTTATTCTTTTGAAATGCATTTCATCCAACAGAAGAGAATGGATTATATTAAAAGAAACATTCTGATGGAAATGTTTTGTTGGATATATTCAGTTTTTATTTTTTAAGATACTGCTACGGGTTCCAGTACCTGATTTGTTGCCTTCGTATAGAACTTGCCTCTTTAGTCATTTTTGCTCATATGCCTTCATAAAATGTCATGGAAGCTCTCTACATTTCACAAAAAAGTCTCTAGAGAGCCATTATTGTTCCTGGACTTTTCAGGGAGGGAAAGAACAACAACAACAATTAAATGTGAAAAGAAGTATGACAGTTATTACAGATTTGGAGACTTGGTTTAATATATATCATCTTATTATTTAAAATTAACATGTTAATATAAACAAATATAAATGATAGAATTTAAACAAAGTAATACAAAGATTTTAAAAATTCAATACATTCACATATATATTTACATGCTTATATATTTTCTTGAAATTTTGCATTAGACTAGATATTTTATCAGTAGAAGTTAATTATATGAATAAAAGTGCTAATAAAGTACTAAAATAAAATCATACTAATGATATTGATATTCTTTCTGATGACAAACACATCTAATCTAATAAAAGAGTAATATGCAAATTGACCATCACTCTGAGACACCTAAGCCACGCCCACCAACCAAGCCATGCCCCCAGCCAATCAGAGCGGCTGTGTGCAAATTAACCCAGCCAAGATGGATGCCGGCAGCCATGGAGCTAGAGCAAATAGGAGGCTTCTGTTGCAACTGCCTGCCTAGGTTGGCTGAGCCTCTGCTCACAGCAACAATGTTTCAATTATAGAGCCACGGAGCTGAAGCAAACAGGAGGCTTCATTCCCTGCCTAGGCCTCCACTCAAGGTAACAAAGTTTCAATTATAGAAGATAAATTAACCCCAGAAACCTGATTCCAGCCAGCTTCGCAGCGGGCAGCATGGAACGAAGGAAGGGTCTGATGGGCAGCCAGAGGGCCCTGATTGGCCCTGATCACCGACTAAGCCTAGGGACTTTACCTGTGCAGAATTTCATGCACCAGTCCTCTAGTAAAAAATAATGAGCTATTTTCAGTATTTTACCACATTAAAGAACAAAAAGTATATTCTAAAGGATTTTAATGTTTATTTTCTGAATTACTTATTTGTATAACCATTCTAGCCATGGCCCAAATGTTAAGTTCATATTCTCTCAGGTTTCAATAAAAGAAACAAAACGTCACAGAAGATACAAAATACTTTATGGTTTGATTATGGGAAGAAGGTGGAGAGAAAGATTCCACAAAGCCTTCCAAACACTGTCGGATGTAAAATACTTTGAGTGCTACAGAGCACGAAAATATTAAGCAAGTGAATTAAAAACTCACTGAAAAATAGATTTGAAGTCACTTATGTGAATATGTCACACTCAAGTCAGATCATTTCTAAACATCACTCACAAAAACCTCTACACACCTTATGCAGCAATTCCAAGAAAGATAGCACACAAGAGAAAAAAGGAAAAGGAAAAAGCTAGTTACTCATTTAGTGTTTATAAGGAAACAGAGTAAAGACACTAAAGAGAGGGACTGAAATTCTTCATTTTTAAAATTATACTATGAGTTAATTGAAATGTGAGAGCACTAACCTGAAGGACATTTATAATGGTGGATAATATATTTTGAAAGGATATTCAGGGAGAAAAGTAAGGTAATATGGATTATTACAAGAATCTCTGAGTCTGTGTTTCAGTTATCCAATGAGAAAAAGAGAAAGGGATATTGAAGATAAATGCTTATTAGTGGATTCAAGTTATAGACTAAATTTTATTAGGGCAGTTTATCTCTAAATAAAAAGTATAGATTATTACAATAAATAATTTATAGGAATTGGAATGTGGTGAAGGGCAACTGAAATGTAAAATATGTAATATTCAATTATGTTCATAGTAGAGGCCTGGTGCATGGATTTGTGCACTGGTGGGGTCCCTCATTCTGGTCAGCAGAAATTAGGCCAAAACTGGCAGTCCAACATCCCAAGAAGGCTCCCATATTGTGAAAGGGTGCAGGCCAGGCTGAGGGACTCCACTGGTGCACGAATCCATGCACTGGGCGTCTTGTATGCATATAAGATCTTTGTTTAATCTCTTCCTGTCCTCTCCCCTCCCTCTTCTCTCTGAGAGTCATCAGTCTGTTTTATGTTTCTATGCCTGTGGTTTCTGCTCCTATGTTGAGCATCTGCTCCCTCATGGTCAGTGCACATCATAGCTACTGGCCGGTCAGCTGGTCAGCCTATGGGTTAGGGTTTTATATCTATACTAGAGGCTTGATGCACAAAAATTTGTGCACTCAGGGGAGGGGTCCCTCAGCCTGGCCTGTGCCCCTCACAGTCTGGGACTCCTCAGGGGATGTCCACCTGCTGGCTTAGGCCCACTCCCCAGGGAATTTGGCCTAAGCTGGCAGTCAGACATCCCTCTGGCAGCCTGGGAGCTCTTGGGGGATGTCCACTTGCGAGTTGAGAGCAGGCCTAAGCTGCCGTCGAACATCTTTAGTGCTGCTGAGGAGGCGGAAGAGGCTCCCACCACCACCACTGTACTGGCAGGCTTATGGCTGAGCAGAGCTCCTCTTGTGGGAGCACACTAACCACCAGGGGGCAGCTCCTGCATTGAGTGTCTGCACCCTAGTGGTCAGCGTGTGTCATAGTGACCAGTCATTCCCAGTGATTCTGCTGTTAGGGTCAATTTGCATATTACCTTTTTTTAATACAGGATAGAGTCCTGTTGCATGGGTGGGGGCTGGCTGGTTTTCCCTGAAAGGTGTCTCAGATCAGGATGGGGTTCCTGCTGGGGTGCCTGGAGGGGTTGAGGGCCGTTTTCAGGCTGGCCACATTCCCTTCAAGTAGGGGTCCCTGCTGGGGTGCCTGTCCAACCTAGGTGAATGGCTGATGGCTGTTTGCAGGCTGGCCAACCCCCCCAGCAGGAACCCTTACCCCTTGAGGGTGAGGCTATCCTGGGTGAGGGACTGATGGCTGTTTGCAGGCTTCCCACAGCCCCCAGCAACCCAAGCTCCCAGCGAGGCTGGCTGGAAGCAGGTATCTGGGATTTATTTATCTTATATAATTGAAACTTTATTGCTTTGAGTGGAGGCCACAGCCCGCCAGGGCAGGCAGGAAGCTTGGCTTCCTCCATCACCAGGGCAACCAAGCCTCCTACTTGCCCCAGCTCCATGGCGCCAGCAGCCATCTTGGTTGGGTTAATTTGCATATAGTCACTCTCATTGAGTGAAGGGCTTGGCTTGGGGTGTAGCAGGGTGACACCAATTTGCATGTTTCTCTTTTATTAGTGTAGATAGATAAGTCACAGACTAGAACAAAATCACTTAAGCAACATTTCTTTGATGCGTGGAGGTCATTAGGGCTGTTCATAGGGTTCCAGTTCTCATTTTGAGCATAAGTAGAATTTTGTTTCGCCTCTCCATTTAAAGTCGTTTGTGGCCATGTAACTTGCTGTGGCCAATAAAATGTAAATAGAATTGTATATCTTTTCAGGGTGGAAACTTAAAAAACCAGTGCAGGATCACTATGTTTCCTCCCCCAGGTCTAGCATTGTAGGAGCACATGTGTAAACATGGAATCTCTGTCATCCTGGTTATGTGAGTGATCCTCCAATAGAGCAATGGTGCTTTTAAATTTATTTAATCTCTTTGAATCATAGAAAGCCTATAACGTTGATGTAATAATAGTGCCTATATTAAAGGATTGTTGTGAGAATCAAAAATAATTAACTTTGGTCTTGATATGACGTCCAATAAATGTTCACTATTAGCATTAGTGTTATGCTTTCTCCAGAAGTTGTATATTTTTCTTCTTAAAGGATACCTTAAAAAAGTGAACTTTTAAATTTTTCGTATTAGTTTTGTGAACTTTTCCTTCTCACATTGTTAATTGCTTCCAAAAAAGTGTTAGTATTCAAAAGTCAGAGTCCCGTTACATACTTAATTTAAAAAGCATATTTATAATGCCATGAGACAGGAGATTAGGTAAGGCACAAAAGTATATGCTTATACGACTAATCTAGGGTGACAAAGGTAAAAGGGCAGAGAAGAGAATTATAGTGGGGTAGTCTCTGGCTGTCCACGGGTTTATGGTGTTCTAGGACAGTAGGACAGAGTGGTCAAGAGTTATGTTTCTAATACCACCAAAAGATCAAGGGAATTACTTGCTGAGGTGTAATTTAAATCTACTTGTGCCTCAGAATCATTTAAAAAATATGATAAAATAGACAAGGTCATCACTCTAGAAGAATATTGTGAACTTTACAGTTGATAAGAATTAACAATTCCTGGAAAGGAAGAGCACACATAAAGTATAGTGTAAACCCTAACTGGTTTGGCTCAGTGGATAGAGCATTGGCCTGTGGACTAAAGGTCCCAAGTTCGATTCCGGTCAAGGGCATGTACCTTGGTTGTGGGCACATCCCCAGTATGAGGTGTGCAGAAGGTGGCTGATCAATGTTTCTCTCTCATCGATGTTTCTAACTCTCTTCCTTCTCTCTTCCTTTCTGTGAAAAATCAATAAAATATATTTTTAAAAAATGGTGTAGTGTAAGCCACAGTGGATGAGTTCCTTTTCTCTAGTAAATAATTTTAGGCTACAATGTGAATTTTTGACAACACTCAAGGACTTGCTATAGAAATGAATTCAGTAATGAAGCTGATTTAAATAAAGTTTTTCAATCTGGTTTTTGTTGACGTTGATTGAGGTTTTGCAATACAAAAAGGCCACTTAAATTTTTTTATAGGAATATCCTTGATTAACTGAGACAATATAAACTAAATGATCAAAATGTGCCATGGGTCTACCTATTTTCATATCACTTAGAAAGTGAAGCTCTCTGTAAAATGCAGGCTGCCCAGAAGTTGTTTTCAGATTCAACTGTCTTAATAGTTAGAACAGCATTGTAAATTTTTCTAAAAATTTTCCAATCCACACAAACATTTTACCAGCCAAACTCTTCCACTGGAGATTAATCTATTAAACAAGATGAATAAAACCACTATTTCATTTTATTTACTGCACATAATAGTTCTCTCTCTGGTCTGAAAAGAAAACAGGACCTGGCTCACCTTGACACCTAAAGCCAGCTCTCTATTGCCTGGTATTCTATCTACTCTGCCATTTTTCTACCCGACTTGCTCATAAAACAAATTTACTAAAGTGGATTGCTTTAGACTGCTAAAGGTAACCATGAGGGTGGCCCACATTTTAAAGAACTAGATTTTCCCTAGCTTAGAAATCAGCACTTTGGACCTCTGCTATAAAATAGTCTCTTTGGCATTCTGGAAAATTCATGGCAGAGTTTTACAGTTTAGGGCCAACCTTGCTATTCACAGTGATTAAATAAAAGTGATTATTTCTAAACCTTCATTTTGCTTATAAATCAAATGTACACTTGATTAAAATTAAAATATCTGAAAACAGCTGGCATCTTCCCAGGACTTTAGAGCTTTCTAAAGGCCTTTTCATAAGGTATGTTATTTAAGCCTTAAAACAATTTTGTTTGTTCAACGTTATTACCTCAATTTACGTAAAAGAAAATGAATGATCAGAGAGTGAATAGTTCATGGTCACGCAGGTACAAACCAAAGGAGGCCAAGCTTAAATGTGACTCACCTCTAGTTTTCTACATAGTCTGTGCTGCCAAAATTGCCCTCCACAGAAGCACTGTCCAACAGAAATACTACAGTTAGAGGCACAAATGACATTTAAATTTTTGCCAGGGCCACATTGCAAAAGGTGAAAAGTAACGAGTAGAATTAATCTTAATAATATATTCTAATTGAACCAAAATATAAAAAAATGTTATTTCAGTATATAATCAATTTAAAAATTACTAAGAACATATTGCATTTTTTGTTTTGTTACCAAGTCCTTAGAATCTTATATGTACTTAAAACACCTCATTTTGGATGATAAATTTTCATCAGAAATACTTAGCTTGTATTTAAATTTTATAAAATTTGAAGTTGAAAAAGCAGATTCATATATTCAAACTATTCTAAATACACTTAAGTGTTTTCTAATAATTAATTTCAGTATTCATTCTCAAATTTTAAATTTAAATTTAAAAATCTAGTTCTTCAGTCATACCAGCCATGTGTGAAGTATTCAGTAGGTACTGCAACTGCATATTACACAGAGAAACAATATAGGGTTTGTGAATTAGGCATTAGAGTTTAAAGTCACTCTCACACTGTTTATTTCATTTTCATCTTTCACAGACATTAGTTATCAAGAAAGAGATAACCTGTTAAAGGTAGGCAATTATATATTCAGATTGACTAGCTTTCTTATTTTCTAGACTAGAGGCCCAGTACACAAACATCTGTGCATTTAGGGGGTGTCCCTCAGCCCGGCCTGTGCCCTCTCACAGGCTGGAACCCCTCAGGGGCTATCCACCTGCTGGCTTAGACCCACTCCCTGGGGGATTGGGCCTAAGCAGGCAGTCAGACATCACTCTGGCAGCCCGGGAGCCCTCGGGGGATGTCCACTTGCCAGCAGGAAGCAAGCCTATGCTGTAGTCAGACATCCTTAGCGCTGCTGAGGAGGCAGTAGAGCCTACTGCCACCACCACTGTGCTGGCAGCCATCATCTCGGCTTGTGGCTAAGCAGAGCTCACCCTGTGGGAGCACACTGACCACCAGGGGCAGCTCCAGCATTGAGCATCTGCCCCCTGGTGGTCAGTGAGTATCATAGTGACCAGTTATTCCCATTTGTCCTGCTGTTAGGGTCAATTTGCATATTACCCTTTTATTATATAGGAGAGAGGCCTGGTGCATGGGATGGGGCCGGCTGGTTTGCCATGAAGGGTGTCCTGGATCAGGGTGGGGGTCCTGCTGGGGTGCCTGGCCAGCCTTGGTGAGGGGCTGAGGATCATTTTCAGGCTGCCCACAGCTCCTTCAGGGTGTGGGGGAGGGGGTCCAACTGGGGTGCCTGGCCAGCCTGGGTGAGGGGTTAATGGCTGTTTTCAGGCTGGCCACACCCCCTGGTGACCCAAGCTCCCAGCCTCTCCTTTTTTTCCCCCCGTGGGATTTATTTATTTTCTATAATTGAAACTTTGTAGCCTTGAGCAGAACAGAGGGCCAGCCAGGGCAGGAGGGAAGCTTGGCTTCCTCCATCACCGGGACAACCCAAGCTTCCAGCTTGTTCCAGCTCTGTGGCCACCACCATCTTAGTTGGGTTAATTTGCATACTTACTCCAGATTGGCTGGTGGGTATGACTTGGGGGTGTGGCTTGAGCATAGCAGAGGGACAGTTCGTTTTCATGTTTCTCTTTTATTATATAGGATAAGTTTTACATGGGCAAATTAATTATGCAGACTGAGCTTTCCATGGAAACACACTGACTGAAAAAAAGAAAGGAAGGGAATAAAGGAAAGAAAGAAAGAAAGAAAGAAAGAAAGAAAGAAAGAAAGAAAGAAAGAAAGAAAGAAAGAAAGAAAGAAAGAAAGAAAGAGAGAGGGAGAAGGTGGGAAGAAAAGAAGGAAGAAAGAAAGGAAGAGAGGGAGGAATGAAAGGAGCATAGAAGGAAGGAAGGATGGAAGGAAGGAAGGAAGGAAGGAAGGAAGGAAGGAAGGAAGGAAGGAAGGAAGGAAGGAAAGGTTGTGTACTCATTCCTAGGTAAGAAAATACAACTCATTTCCTTTACCCCTCAATAAAAATCCTTGCTTTGGAAATCACTTCATGGGGTTTTGCTGATGGTGAAAGCTTTCCCTCTCTTGACACTTGAGCCCCTTTGTGGTTACTTGCTCCATGGAATAGAGAGTACATAAAGATCTTTATAAAATACTAGGGGCCCGGTGCACAAAAATTTGTGCACTCGGGGTGGAGAGAGTCCCTCAGCCCAGCCTGTGCCCTCTGACAGTCTGGGACCCCTCAGTGGATATCCTATGATGGCCGCAGTCTGCCAGGCGCCTTTTGTGTGTGTGTGTGTGTATGTGTGTGTGTCGCCACTGGAGACCTGCCCCCAGCCGCATCTGAGGCTCGGAGCAGTCCTCCTGTGTGTGTCTACCTGCTGGGGGCCTGCCCCCAGGCACACCATGGAGGCTTGGAGCAGGCACCCCTTCTATGTTGATCTCTCAGACTCTTGCCCTCCCCTGCATGTTGTTCTCTTTTTTGAGCGTGGCCAGGGCTGGGTGCTGCCTGCCTCCCAAGCTTGCCTACTGCCCATCTTCCTCCAGCCACCAGAAAGCAGGGAAAACCCCGCCTCGTGGTCAGGCCAGCCTTTTCCTGCTCCCTGATCCCCGGAAGGGGTCTGGGAAGCCACCAAGCAGGCCGCCAACTCTTTCCCACTCACTCGTCCCCTGCTGCCTTCCTTTCCCACTTCCCGGTGCCGCCAAGGGGTCTGGGAGCTGCCAAGCAGGACCCCGGCCCCTGCAGCCTTGCTTTCCCGCTCCACAATGTCCCTCAAAGGGCCTGGGCAGCCGCCAAGCAGGCCGAGACCCCCCCTGCCGCCTCTTACCCGCTTCCCGGTGCCCTCCAACCCTGCCGCCTCTTTCCCATCACGGGTCCTGGGTCCTGCGCTGTCCTGCCCTGCAGCCGCTCTGTGCACTCGGGAGGTCCCTCAGCCCGACCTGTGCCCTCTCGCAGTCTGGGACCCCTCGGGGGATGCCCACCTGCTGGCGTGCCTGACCAGCCTGGGTGAGCGGCTTTAAGGCTGCCCACAGCTCCCATTGACCCAACGTCCCAGCAAGGCCAGCTGGACGCAGGTTGCTGAGTTTTTTCTCCTATAATTGATACACTGTTCCTTTCAGGCGGCCTTCTAACTAATGAAGCCTCCTCTGCTTCACCTCGCAGCGTCTATAATGAAAGAATTGTTACTTTTACTGGTTAGGCCAGAGCTGCTCTTTCCTTCAGCTCCGGAGGATTCTATGATTGTTACAATGTTTCAAAACTGCTAGAGGCAGTTTAATCGGAGCTGAGCTGAGGGGCGCAGCTTCACTTTCGCTCCTGC